>CM038705.1:44248621-44348621 GCA_021613375.1 Megaleporinus macrocephalus
AGGTAACATATGAACTTGAGTGACGGCCCATTCTTAATCCATAGGGTTTAATATAATGTCGGCCCACCCTTGGCAGCTATAACAGCTTCAACTCCTCTGAGAAGCCTTTCCACACGGTTTAGGAGTGTGTTTATGGGAACGTTCAACCGTTCTTCCAGAAGCATATTGGTGAGGTCCGACACTGAGGTTGGACGAGAAGTCCTGGCTCACAGTCTCCGCTCTAATTCATCCTGAAGGTGGTCTATCAGGTTGAGGTCAGGACTCTTTCACACTCTTCCTTAGTCAAGTTCTTCTACACTAAACTCGCTTCTTCATGTCTTTATGGAGCTTGCTTTGTGCCCTGGTGTGCAGTCATGTTAAAGCAGGAAGGGGTCGTCCCCAAACTATCCCCACAAAGTTGGGAGCATGAAATAGTCCATAATCTCCTTTCACTGGATCTAAGGGGACGAGCCCAACTTTTGAAAAACAACCCTGCACCATAACCCCCCCTCCACCAAACTTTACACTTGACACAGTACAGTCAGACAAGTACCGTTCTCCTGGCAAATGCCAAAGCATATTTAGTAGTGAGGAAATTTCACGACTGGACTTGTTGCACAGGTAGCTTCCAATCCCGGTACCAGAAGCAGTCTGCATGACTAGGTGCTGGTTTTATACACCAGTGGCCATGGAAGTGATTGGAACACCCGAATTTACACCTGACATACATTAATAATACTGAAAACACTATATATATATATATATTGTGGTTTGGGTGGCCTGCAAATACTGTTTTTCCTTACGTTCAGAACAAAGTATTATATATAGATTAAATATAAATATTACATGTCACTGATTTTGGAATATAAGCTTGTATCCAAACTGGTTTCTATATATGGTAAAGAAAAATCCTTCTTGACCTTTAATGGAAGTTAATGTAACCAGAATGTTAACCAGAAAGTGAAAAACAACAAAAATAGACATACATTCGCTCTGAAACATATCAGAAAAATAAACACTAATTCACCAGTAAGAACACCAGATCTCTTTAGAACACAGACAAATAAGCATAAACATTGATTTAGCCTAATGAAGTACTGAGCAGTCAAAGCAGATATTAGATAAATAATACTGGGTTGTTTCCACAAGCTTGGAAAGGGTTAAATAAACACACTGATGTATGTAAAAACACTACTTACTGTATTAACACTAATTAAATATTTAAATGAAGTGTTTCGCTGAGCAAATAAAAGCTTCCTGTCAAAAGAAAATAGCTTTTTAAATATAATTACGTCCCCAAGTGCCTAAAATTTATGCCCAGCATCATGGAGACCATAGGCTCACGTACATCTGCTCCAGAGCCTCTTCTTCTGCTAGCAGTGTTTCTCTATGAAAGTTGTCTGTGCCAAATTGAATGCTTGTGTCAGCAATAGGTCCACCTTAAAAGTATCTGAATGCATTATTTAGAAGGGGTGTCATATAGTAGCCTGGACAAGTAGTACACATATCTGAGCTCACGTCCTGACATTCCACGAAAACAAGCATGTATGTGTGTACGTGTGTGTGGGAGGGAGTAGGGATATCCCTCCATGGCATGTGGAAATGAATCACTGACTCCATGTCTCTCCTAGAAAGTACAGCACGTCCTGTTTGTGTTACCGCAGGAAGCCAATAGCAGGATACACCACTGCCTTGTGATCACGCCATTCGCATACTCTCACACACACTCATTATGTGAATTTTCCTCCTCTCTCGCTTGCCTGCTTCCATGGGTCACAATAACCTCACAGCGAGCCTTGAAGGCAGGCCATGGCCCCTGACTAGGTAAACCTGATTCTTCCTCAGAGGCACTAAAGCCGACTCTTCGGCTTTTCTTACGCACATCATGTGCGTCCAACTCTCCAGGCCAAAAGAATGTCGACCCTCTGGTTTATGACGTTTCCTCAAAGCTAATGTTCTTGAGCTGCCTCCAAACATACTTGAGCGCGGACTTCAAACTGCTTCAAGTCGGGTTCAGCCAAAAATCCAAACGCGTCTCCGTTTGCTTCTCTAGCTTTGCTCTGGAGCTCCAAAACCAGAGTAGCCAACCAGTAATGAAAAAATTAGCCATGAGGTCATAACGACTGCAGGCCTAAATCATCACACTGTTATCTCGACCACACTCAGTTGATAAATGATCTCAAGTAGACTTGATTATGTGGTTTCTGACACTGTGTGACATACTGATATCTACAAACTTAGAAACAAACACTGCATAAACTATGGCTGCTGCTACTGTTCTTAGCTTGTGGGGGGTAAAGTCATGTACTAATGGTACAAGGGTTAAGCTTTTTTGTTACCACTTCCTATGAAACCCATATTTGTAATTCTATATAAATGCATTAATATATCATTATGTGGAATACATATTGCCTTACAATACCAAGCATAAACGTGGATAACTGCTTGTAAGTAGTCATAATTATATGCATATATTTCATAAAGCATATATTTCATAAAGTTCTCTTTAGTTTGAAATGGTGTTTACTCACTTTTTCTAAAGTCATAGCCACTATATTATTTTAATTTCAATGTGTAATCTGTTTAAAAGTAGATTACTTCCTGCGTTTCTCTAAAAGTAAAAGAAAACTGCCAAAGAGGCCACAGCATATTCCAGAGCCCAATTCAAATGTGGACATCGGACGTTTTTTTTTCACAAATGCCCCCAAAATAAGCCAAGAATCCTTTATATTTCAGTAAGTTAGTCAGCAAAGTCTATTCCAAATACTTACAGTTGGTGAACCAAAGAGCTGCAGCAGCTAACTAGTAAACAACAAGTTTTAATGGCAACTTCCCTCAAACAGAAAAGTTGATAACACTTCCTATGGATCCTGTATTCTCAATGCTATATAGACACATTTATAAGCCATTATACCTTATATACCTTATAATGCCTGGCATAAGGCTATATAATTGTTTATAATGCTTTAAATACAGGCATAACACTTTATAAAACAAGAGAATGTGTAATGACTTTGTAATATTAGGTTTCATTACGCATTATAGCATCCACTCATTGCAACAGTGTGAACACTTATGATGATACACCACAACAGGGTTCCAGCATGAAACCTGAATTTATTAAGTCATATACTCTTGCTTTATGAAATCGTATGCCTATAATTATGACTACCTAAAGCAATTATGCAGGTTTATGCTTGATATCACAAAGTTGGGAGCACTAAATTGTCCAGAATCTCCTTTCACTGCAACTAAGGGGCTGAGTGCAACTCCTGAAAAACAAGCCCACTACATAATCCCCCCTCCACCAAACTTTACACTCAGCACAATGCAGTCAGACATGTACTGTTCTCCTGGCAACCATCAAAGCGTATTTAGTAGTGAGGAAATTTCACGACTGGACTTTTTGCACAAGTAGCATCCTATCACGGTACCAAAAGCAGTCTGCATGGCTAGGTGCTGGTTTTATACACCTGTGGCCATAGAAGTGATTGGAATACCTGAATTCAATGATTTGGATGGGGGAGTGAATACTTTTGGCAATATAGTGTATCAAGGCAGATTTATCAGAATAAAGAATGGAAGCCGCAATATAGGTGGACAGTAATAATAATATAATAATAATAATAATAATTATATATATATATATATATATATATATATATATATATATATATATATATATATATATATATATATATATATATATATATATTTTTTTTTTTTTTTTTTTTGTATATGGGCGGTTTGGTCTGCACTTCGCAATAAACATCACAACTAGAACAGATACTATAATATGTTATGGAACCTGAATTTATTAAGTCATATACTCTACCTTTATGAAATGTTATGCCTACCTACAAGCAACTATGCACATTTATGCTTGGTATTGAAAGGCAATATGTATTCCACATAATGCCATGTAAATACATTTATATAGCATTACCAATACCGGTTTCATAGCAAGTGTTAACAAAATGCTTAACCCTTTAAAGGCTACTAGATTACAACTGTATGACTACACACTTTTATAATTTAGGATTAACCCAACCAGTTAGCTCATAAGTTGTTTAAGTTACAGAGTAATAAGCCATAGTATGTGGTAGGTCTGAGATTTTATTGCGTGGAAAAACAATACGATCTGAGCCCCAGCTGATATGACAGATGATACAATGTTTGTGCGAATGTTCATAGAAGGGCTTGAAACAGATAAGACCACTGGCAGCGGTCAGCACTTATTAAACTGAGAGAGGCTACTGGTGGTCCCACATTGTTGATACAGAGTGAAATGAATGTTAAAGAGGGCAAAGTAGCTAAATTACACAAAACAATGCTCTTAAAAACTGTGGTACACATACAGATAGATCCCAGGGATGACTTGACTCTCTGACCTTTGGCCTTCAGACTTTACGAGAGCCCTAGTGAACTTGGCGAGAATAATAATGGTGTTTTGTATTTCGTCCACCGTTCTTCAACTCCATTTCGCTGAGATGAGGCTCAGTTTCACTCCTACAGTGTCTACAGTGTCTTTTTTTTGTAAGAGTTATGAAAATTATGTTTAATTGAGGTTTATGTTGCCCTTCCGTTCCCCTCTTCGAGCCCCCATGTATGTGCACAAGTCTGGGGAATGTGAACTAATAATGTTAAAATGTTAATGTAGTAAAGAGTACATGGTAACATATAGTTTCTGTGAATAGTTAGCATGAATGGAAGAAATATGTTATCAAAATAATATATTAATAGCTGGGGGTTATATACACAATAAAACATGAAATATATAAACATGCACAATAAATAACTGCAAAATATAGATTTAAGGTTTAATATGGATGGGATACTAATGTAATATATATATATATATATATATATATATATATATATATATATATATATATATATATATATATATATATATATATATACACGTTTTAGATCACTACCAGTCAAATATTTTAGTACACTACCAGTCAAACGTTGGAGATCACTACCAGTCAAACGTTTTAGTACATTACCAGTCAAACGTTTTAGTACACTACCAGTCAAACGTTTGAGATACACTACCAGTCAAACGTTTTAGATACACTACCAGTCAAACGTTTTAGATACACTACCAGCCAAACGTTTTAGTACACTACCAGTCAAACGTTTTAGATACACTACCAGTCAAACGTTTTAGATACACTACCAGTCTAACGTTTTAGATACACTACCAGCCAAACGTTTTAGATCACTACCAGCCAAACGTTTTAGTACACTACCAATCAAACGTTTTAGATACACTACCGGCCAAACGTTTTAGATCACTACCAGACAAACGTTTTAGTACACTACCAATCAAATGTTTTAGATACACTACCGGCCAAACGTTTTAGATCACTACCGGCCAAACGTTTTTATATATATATATATATATATATATATATATATATATATAAAACGTTTGGCTGGTAGTGATCTAAAACGTTTGGCTGGTAGTACACGTATATATATATATATATATATATATATATATATATATATATATATATATATATATATATATATATATATATATATATATATACGTGTGTGTGTGTGTTATTTATGTTTATCTATTTCATATATCCCAGCACTTACAGGGAGGCAGAAAACCCTGAACAGGCCAATTCATTGCTTTGGCTTCCAAAGTGGTTGCTAGGTGGCTGCAGGTGGTTGTTGTGCTATCCTACACGGTTAATAGGGTGACTTTTACCATCGTGATATAAGCTGGGTCCATCCAAAACACAATGCTATAAACAGACACACAATTCCTGATCATCCCAAGCATTCTGTACTGTACCATTACTTCAAAATCTGTGGGACGAGTTAGCAGACGAAAACATTTTCAGCAGAAGAATCAGAAAATCCAGTGTGTCAGAAAACACATGATTCACATGTAATCACATGAAAACACACAGCATGATTTAAACATGTTTGCACAACCTTAACTGCTATAAGCTTTCATTGCTTTTTAGCGTCATCGGCTTCATGGCATCAGTACAAACCTGAAATCTAATTTCAGACACCAAACATGTCTCGAGCGATCAGCAGCCTTTCAGGTAAGGAGGAAAAATTCAGTTTTTGTTCATTTTTCGGATGATTCATTGTTTTAATTAGCGCCGTCTTTGTTCTGTCGCTTTCTAAAGCTGAGCAGTCTCGTTCTGGGGCTTAGCCTTTGTGCCGCGGCATCAAGCAGCCCCAGAGTCTGGCCAGCTTTAATGAAATCCACGTGTGCGCGCAGCTCTTTCGTTTTTGTCATTATGCAAGTCCTCGGCTCTCCGCACCTCCGAGCTCGTCAAGTCCCGAGCCTCCCAGGGAGAAGAGCAAAAGCAAATCCACAAAAGCACACGGCTCTCGTCTGGGATCTGCGCGGATGCAAGAGCAGCTCTCCGCTTCCTGAGCGCGTTTTAATGTGCTTTTAATGGCTGAGAGAGACACAGGCAGGTCATATGGGGTGAGCAGAGAGAGGCCACTGGGTTCAACCATGGAGGCTATATGGCTGAGGAAGTACTGCTCAGCTAATGCATTGGTTTATGTCTTAATCCTGAAGTATCCCTCGCCCTGGGCATTGTACTGGTTCCTCAACTCTAACACACCCATTTGCTTTCACTAATAAAACAAGAGCAATTATCTTTCATTTCGCTGTATTATTAAGATATAATTACACAATTACATGTATTAATTACATAGTAATGCATTGAATAGCATTTACATTCAGTTTACATTCTATACAGACAGGTGCACAACTGTACTTCCTTTTTTTCTTATTAATTCATTTCTTATAATGAAACTTCAAAGGTGGTTCAGATTGAAAGCTTGGGATCTGCAGTTTGAGGCCCCTCCATTTGTCTCAGTGAGCTGAAGTAAGAAATTACACAATGTGTCTGGTGATAGCTCTGACTTCTTATTTGATTCATTAGATCATGTATGATAAAGCAGAAGGAAGACTAGACTATGCTGCTCTGCATATCATCGCTGTCCAATGAAAAACATGAATCTCCATTTTTGTCGATTTTGAGTTTTCTACATTATTTGAACACGCCAATGGTCATTTATATTGTGTGTAAATTTTATGATGAATGGATTAATAGAAGTGCTCCAAAACAGCTTGGAAAAAATTCTGGTTCCATTGCCTTGCATTGAAAGTAAAGTAGGTTTTTGTCCTTTCCTGTAAAGTTGCAATTTTGGAAATACTTGTTTTTCATTGGACAGCGACGATATGCAGAGCAGCTTACTTCAGGAACTTCAGGGGTGCATCCCGTACCTTCTTTACTGCAATACTCCATAAACAGGGACCAAATAACAGGCTGCTGGGATATACTGAAGATCCCCAATTGGACAGGGAAGCTCCCACCACCTCACATTCCAGTCTCGTGGTGTAATTCCCAGTGTTAGATAAGAACAGGCATGTAATTTGGATTGCATAATCTTCTTGCAATATTAAAATATCATTGAAAATATAGGAATACAGATATTTTGCAAGGATCACTATCTGATTATGGTCATGTTAGTAATCCAGTGTATTAGTTTATTAGAATTTATGTTCTTAAAGTGTGACTATGAATTCAATATTAGCTGTGGTGCTATAACAAGTTGTGTTGAAAGAAAGAAAGAAAGAAAGAAAGAAAGAAAGAAAGATAAAAGGAGGAGGATATCTGAAGATGGTTCAGACTTGAAGCAGATGGAGCAGAGTTGGCATTTAATTAGTAACTATATAGAAATATATGAAAAAGTATAGAAACTTTAAACTTAAAAGAATTAAATCAGAAGTAGTTCCTGGGTAATTGGGCCACAATTGTTCTGAACTATACATTATGCACACACATTAATTGAATTCTGTATTAATTTATGAAGTTAATAAATAAAACTTTCTGCTGTTCACAGAATACGTTTTTTATAAATAAAAAGATTAACCAACTTTATATTTGGTGTAATTCCGCCCTATTACTGTGCTAAAATCATAATTACCATGTTTATATGTACACCAGTGATTTTATATTAGTGTAGCTGTGATGAGACACCACACACAAGGCCACACATAGTATCTTGTAGTATTATGTACAAAAAATAAATAAAAAATTGATGTAAATTAATAAGTTTTATACAACTTTTCTTGTTTTACTGTGTGGCTGATACAGCATGGTGTTATATTACATTGAAAAATTCACAGTGAGAGGAGCAAGGAATGCAGGTTCAAGTTAATTTTTGCACTTGATTCAAATAAATTGTATAAAACAAAACATAATATTTTATGTCTGGCATAAGTTTACTAAGTCATCACGAGCTTGCTAAGGTGAAAAGGTCTAGACTAACAACATTCGCTCTGTATTTTTATCTGAAAGACTGGCTTTTTAATTGGGCACATTTCAAGCCACATGCTATACAGGTCTCTGGCCTCGATGTGGCTTAAGTTGAACAAAGTAATAGCAGATTTGGACAGTGTGTGGAGGGTTGCTACGCATATCTTTAATGTATTTCTGGATGCTGTGTCCGTCCAGTGTGTGGTGGCCTTTACCTGACCTAAGCTTAGCCTGTTTAAAATGTGGTCCAGGCCGACATCGGTTGGCATATTTCAAAGGACACAATCAATAGATCATTTTTTTTTTTTTTTATGGAAGTCCTTTAAACATCTCAGTTTATTCACATTTACTAGAGCTTTTTACTTTTTTTCTGAACCCCAGACCTCTTGGTCAGCAAGTCAAGCTGTTTCTGGTTCAGAGGCGGTTCCAAGGGATCCGACCTAATGGTCCTCCTGAAATCAGTAGTCTGGGGTTCACCAGCAAACTCTTGTGTAGTCCACTTTGCGTGTGGAAGCTATTCGCTCCCAGGAGTGTGAGGTTCAAGTTTCCTGATAGCAGGGAAAGGATTGCTGTGGACAACAGAAGAGGTGGATTGCTGTTTGAGTGTTTATATCCATTATAATCCAAGGAAAATAATAAAAAGTAGAAGACTGCAAATGTGCGGAAGAGTAACATATGGAATCGTGCAGTTGATCCAAGTTCAGATGGTCTTGTGTGTGAATGAAAACCGGCAGTAATGAGTTCGTCCTGAATGCGCCCAGAATCTGTCCTGGGTGTGGACTCAAGTCTTCAGAACGAGCATAACTAAGCCATCTAAGAGCTTGTCCTGTCATTGGGAGATCATGAGTTTGATCCCTGGTGATACCTCAGCCATCCTAGAGAGCATGATTAGCCTTGCTGTCTTTGAGTGGATCTTCCGCATCACTCACCAGGATGTAAGCCAACATGACTGTTGGCAGCCGTAACAGAATTAGCGTTCTTCTTCACGTATGAGTGTCCAGACGTTGCGCTAGTTGCAGTTTGAGAAGATGTGCTGAATCTCCATGTGACTCAGTGGGAAGCATGTGCTAATCTTTACCTTCCCAGCACTGGCAACATTGTGTGATTGGCTAAGAGGTGGAAATGAACATGACTAAATTGGGGGTAAAAGTCAACAGAAAAGAATAAACTTGCAGTAGGAGCTCACCAATGTGCTCTAGATGAGTTTCTGTAACACATGGCCAATTTACCCCTTTAACCCTTATTGGTCAGTTAATCTTACAATTAATGTCCAGTAACAGTTAGAAATCATTTGCTAAGTGACTTGAAACTAATAAGTTATGTAGTCATTAGACTGAGGAACTGAAATATGGATCCACGTATGGAGTCTAGTGTCTAAATAGTTAAGTAAGATAAGAGATTATGCTGCTGATTACATTTTTAGGCATGTAATTTGTAATCAGTGGAAGATTACATGTTTTTTATGTAATCTACCCCATACTGGTTGTGATGACAGTCAGTGTGTGTCCACCCCCACGCTCCTCAGGGTCCTTCTGTTTACTCACGCTTTCCTGGGGTCGCTCAGTTGCCCCATCAGACTGTAGAGCTGATGGGAACTCATCGCTTTCTGCTGTTTTCATTGGCGGAAGCTTGTATGGGAAAGGACCACTCGTCCTCCGAGGTTTCCTCCACGCTGGCCAACCATAGCGGAGCGTCTGATTCCAGTGTGAGTAACCCTTCATGCTCCGGAAACGAGTACATGGTAGTTTCCTCCTACAGGAATGTGACCCTGTGGGCTTCATTCCTGGGAATGGACTTCATCTGCAAAAACGAGGGGTGTCAACTTGGCATGCATGTGGAATTCTGCTCTAGGTAATGTAAGCTTTGGCTGCTGGCCAATAGAAATTAGAAGATGACATTATTGTCCATAATAACAAAATCATGGTGTAATATGATGATAATCATTTGCCTCTTATAGCTAATTTCAATTGTCAATTATTGTTGCAAGTATGGTCTGTTTAGTGTACAGAAAATATATACATTACCGGCCAAAAGTTTTAGAACACTACCAGTGAAAAAACGTCTAAAACGTTTGATTGGTAGTGTATCTAAAACGTTTGATTGGTAGTGTATCTAAAACGTTTGACTGGTAGTGATCTAAAACGTTTGACTGGTAGTGATCTAAAACGTTTGACTGGTAGTGTATCTAAAACGTTTGTCTGGTAGTGTACTAAAACGTGTGACTGGTAGTGTATCTAAAACGTTTGGCTGGTAGTGATCTAAAACGTTTGGCTGGTAGTGTACTAAAACGCTTGACTGGTAGTGTACTAAAACGTTTGGCTGGTAGTGATCTAAAACGTTTGACTGGTAGTGTATCTAAAACGCTTGACTGGTAGTGATCTAAAACGTTTGGCTGGTAGTGTATCTAAAACGTTTGACTGGTAGTTTTCTAAAACGTTTGACTGGTAGTGTACTAAAACGTTTGACTGGTAGTGATCTAAAACGTTTGGCTGGTAGTGTATCTAAAACGTTTGACTGGTAGTGTATCTAAAACCTTTGACTGGTAGTGTACTAAAACGTTTGACTGGTAGTGATCTAAAACGTTTGACTGGTAGTGATCTAAAACGTTTGGCTGGTAGTGTATCTAAAACGTTTGACTGGTAGTGTATCTAAAACGTTTGACTGGTAGTGTACTAAAACGTTTGACTGGTAGTGATCTAAAACGTTTGACTGGTAGTGTATCTAAAACGTGTGACTGGTAGTTTTCTAAAACGTGTGACTGGTAGTGTATCTAAAACGTTTGGCTGGTAGTGTATCTAAAACGTTTGACTGGTAGTGTACTAAAACGTTTGGCTGGTACTGTATCTAAAAGGTTTGACTGGTAGTGATCTAAAACGTTTGGCTGGTAGTGTATCTAAAACGTTTGGCTGGTATTGTACTAAAACGTTTGGCTGGTAGTGATCTAAAACGTTTGGCTGGTAGTGTACTAAAACGTTTGACTGGTAGTGTATCTAAAAGGTTTGACTGGTAGTGTATCTAAAACGTTTGGCTGGTAGTGATCTAAAACGTTTGACTGGTAGTGTATCTAAAAGGTTTGACTGGTAGTGTATCTAAAACGTTTGGCTGGTAGTGATCTAAAACGTTTGGCTGGTAGTGATCTAAAACGTTTGGCTGGTAGTGTTCTAAAACGTTTGACTGGTAGTGTATCTAAAACGTTTGACTGGTAGTGTTCTAAAACGTTTGGCTGGTAGTGTATCTAAAACGTTTGACTGGTAGTGATCTAAAACGTTTGACTGGTAGTGTATCTAAAACGTTTGACTGGTAGTGTACTAAAACGTTTGACTGGTAGTGATCTAAAACGTTTGACTGGTAGTGTATCTAAAACGTGTGACTGGTAGTTTTCTAAAACGTGTGACTGGTAGTGTATCTAAAACGTTTGGCTGGTAGTGTATCTAAAACGTTTGACTGGTAGTGTACTAAAACGTTTGACTGGTAGTGATCTAAAACGTTTGGCTGGTAGTGTATCTAAAACGTTTGGCTGGTATTGTACTAAAACGTTTGGCTGGTAGTGATCTAAAACGTTTGGCTGGTAGTGTACTAAAACGTTTGACTGGTAGTGTATCTAAAAGGTTTGACTGGTAGTGTATCTAAAACGTTTGGCTGGTAGTGATCTAAAACGTTTGACTGGTAGTGTATCTAAAAGGTTTGACTGGTAGTGTATCTAAAACGTTTGGCTGGTAGTGATCTAAAACGTTTGGCTGGTAGTGATCTAAAACGTTTGGCTGGTAGTGTTCTAAAACGTTTGACTGGTAGTGTATCTAAAACGTTTGACTGGTAGTGTTCTAAAACGTTTGGCTGGTAGTGTATCTAAAACGTTTGGCTGGTAGTGTATCTAAAACGTTTGACTGGTAGTGTATCTAAAACGTTTGACTGGTAGTGTACTAAAACGTTTGACTGGTAGTGATCTAAAACGTTTGACTGGTAGTGTATCTAAAACGTGTGACTGGTAGTTTTCTAAAACGTGTGACTGGTAGTGTATCTAAAACGTTTGGCTGGTAGTGTATCTAAAACGTTTGACTGGTAGTGTACTAAAACGTTTGGCTGGTACTGTATCTAAAAGGTTTGACTGGTAGTGATCTAAAACGTTTGGCTGGTAGTGTATCTAAAACGTTTGGCTGGTATTGTACTAAAACGTTTGGCTGGTAGTGATCTAAAACGTTTGGCTGGTAGTGTACTAAAACGTTTGACTGGTAGTGTATCTAAAAGGTTTGACTGGTAGTGTATCTAAAACGTTTGGCTGGTAGTGATCTAAAACGTTTGACTGGTAGTGTATCTAAAAGGTTTGACTGGTAGTGTATCTAAAACGTTTGGCTGGTAGTGATCTAAAACGTTTGGCTGGTAGTGATCTAAAACGTTTGGCTGGTAGTGTTCTAAAACGTTTGACTGGTAGTGTATCTAAAACGTTTGACTGGTAGTGTTCTAAAACGTTTGGCTGGTAGTGTATCTAAAACGTTTGACTGGTAGTGATCTAAAACGTTTGGCTGGTAGTGTTCTAAAACGTTTGGCTGGTAGTGTATCTAAAACGTTTGACTGGTAGTGAACTAAAACGTGTGACTGGTAGTGATCTAAAATGTTTGACTGGTAGTGTATCTAAAACGTTTGACTGGTAGTGATCTAAAACGTTTGACTGGTAGTGATCTAAAACGTTTGACTGGTAGTGTATCTAAAACGTTTGACTGGTAGTGTATCTAAAACGTTTGGCTGGTAGTGATCTAAAACGTTTGGCTGGTAGTGTTCTAAAACGTTTGGCTGGTAGTGAACTAAAACGTTTGGCTGGTAGTGATCTAAAACGTTTGACTGGTAGTGTATCTAAAACGCTTGACTGGTAGTGTATCTAAAACGTTTGGCTGGTAGTGTACTAAAACGTTTGGCTGGTAGTGATCTAAAACGTTTGACTGGTAGTGTATCTAAAACGTTTGACTGGTAGTGATCTAAAACGTTTGACTGGTAGTGTACTAAAACGTTTGGCTGGTAGTGTACTAAAACGTTTGGCTGGTAGTGATCTAAAACGTTTGACTGGTAGTGTATCTAAAACGTTTGACTGGTAGTGATCTAAAACGTTTGGCTGGTAGTGATCTAAAACGTTTGACTGGTAGTGTATCTAAAACGTTTGACTGGTAGTGATCTAAAACGTTTGACTGGTAGTGTATCTAAAACGTTTGTCTGGTAGTGATCTAAAACGTTTGGCTGGTAGTGATCTAAAACGCTTGACTGGTAGTGTTCTAAAACGTCTGGCTGGTAGTGAACTAAAACGTCTGACTGGTAGTGATCTAAAACGTTTGACTGGTAGTGTATCTAAAACGCTTGACTGGTAGTGTATCTAAAACGTTTGGCTGGTAGTGTACTAAAACGTTTGGCTGGTAGTGATCTAAAACGTTTGGCTGGTAGTGATCTAAAACGTTTGACTGGTAGTGTATCTAAAACGTTTGACTGGTAGTGATCTAAAACGTTTGACTGGTAGTGTATCTAAAACGTTTGTCTGGTAGTGATCTAAAACGTTTGGCTGGTAGTGATCTAAAACGCTTGACTGGTAGTGTTCTAAAACGTCTGGCTGGTAGTGATCTAAAACGTCTGACTGGTAGTGATCTAAAACGTTTGACTGGTAGTGATCTAAAACGCGTGACTGGTAGTGATCTAAAACGCGTGACTGGTAGTGATCTAAAACGCTTGACTGGTAGTGTTCTAAAACGTCTGGCTGGTAGTGATCTAAAACGTTTGACTGGTAGTGATCTAAAACGTTTGACTGGTAGTGTATCTAAAACGTTTGACTGGTAGTGTACTAAAACGTTTGACTGGTAGTGAACTAAAACGTTTGACTGGTAGTGATCTAAAACGTTTGACTGGTAGTGATCTAAAACGTTTGACTGGTAGTGAACTAAAACGTTTGACTGGTAGTGTATCTAAAACGTTTGACTGGTAGTGATCTAAAACATTTGACTGGTAGTGATCTAAAACGTTTGACTGGTAGTGTATCTAAAACGTTTGACAGGTAGTGTATCTAAAACGTTTAGCTGGTAGTGTATATATATATATATATATATATATATATATATATATATATATATGTATGTATGTGTGTGTGTGTGTGTGTGTGTGTGTGTGTGTGTGTGTGTGTGTGTGTGTGTGTGTGTGTGTGTGTGTGTGTTCTTCCAAAAAGAATGTACAGCAAACACAATAAGTAATTTTCATGTTAAATGTAAGAAACTATATAATTAAACATGTTGTGAAATTGCATATGAACAGTGTAGTAACGACTGTAATGACTCTTATCTTCTAAAGCCCATTACCAGTTCTCAATTCCAGAGAAAAGAATGTGTGAGTCTGCACCCCTTCGCCGCTCAAATCTTTTCGAAGAAAGCCGCATCGTCTTTAATGGAACCAGCGCAACACCAAAGGCCTTTCAGTGCTGTAGATGTCTGAACACTGAAATTAACTATAATACAAGATCAAAATTAAGAAGATCAAAGATCCTTTTGGAGATCACTGTGAATGAGAAATTACTCGGAGGAGTTCATTAATATCTTTTTTTTCTCCCAACCAAGAGCCCCAGTTCATTTGTATTTTCTATCAGGACGGAGCACATTCTACAAACTGCTGTGGAACATTATTTTCCCTCCTGCTGTAATGAGAGAACTGCGCAGAGTACACAATAATATAAAAGTGAAGTTAGAAACATGGCCAAATATTCACCAGCAAATTATTCTCAGCCAAGTTTTGAGAGAAGTTGCTGCTGTTATTCTTCAAAACATTCAAGCCTTCACCAAAAACTAAAGAGAGACTGTAAGAACAACAGTCCCATTTCATAATATTGATAATACTAATATATATATATATATATATAATGTTTGGAATTTTCATTGGTTCAGTCATCTATGCTGATTTTTTAAAAGCCTTTATCTTATAAATTATATCAGGTGTTCTTATAAGAAAACCTGATATCATTAGAACATAATATATAATAATCATAAATTCAATACAAAGTATCATAAATATCTTGTTAGTGAAAAATATAGATCATATCTTGAGCTCCAGTTTGAAGAACAAAGTGTAGTTCCAGATTTCTCCTGGACGCCCCAGACATTGTATGAATGTATTCACTTCCTTCAGCAGCAATCTTGATTTAGCTTAATGAAGTACTGAGCAGTCAAAGCAGGTATTAGATGAGAACTGTAAATAATACTGGGTTGTTTTCACAAGAAGAAGCTTGGAAAGGGTTAAATAAACACACTAAGGTATGTAAAAGCACTACTTACTTTATTAATCCTCTTTAATATTTAAATAATTAAGTGTTTTGCTTTTGAAATAAAAGCTTTTTAACTATAATAATGTCCCCAAATGCTTAAAACCTTTGCACAGTACTGCATAGATTGAAAGGTTATTGTTATTGTGACTTTTATGTTGATCGGTATAGATATTGGTGTGTTTGTTTAGCAAACCTACATAAATATAAACCAGTGTTACAGTCACATAAATAAACTAATGGGGTGTTATAAGTTTTGATGAATTAAATAGTTGCTCCCTCGGCTTTACTCGAAGTGTCAATTGAACGAGAAGTGAAGAATGAGCGTGGGTGCTGCTCCTCAACCTCGGGTGACTGTGTTAGTCTCATTTGTTTGTTTGAGAACAACAAAACCTTTCAGTTAAAACTGACAATCAGTATTAAGCAGGCCAAAGCGGTCACAGCATGCGATGCCATTTGGAAATCTGCGCTGTGCTCGAAACTGTACGCCAGCTTTCCGTTAAGTGTTTTCAGCACTTAAAGCTGTAATCGTTTCCAGTGTACTGCCCAGGATCCTCCCATTCAAGGAATAAGATTGCACAAATCGCATTCACTAAATTCAGCCGTAAGCAGCTGTTCCTGTGACTGCAGACAAACAGTGGGCGTAAATCTTATCCAGTCCTCTGATATGATAAATCTCTTTTAAAGGCATAAATGTCACAGCTCAAGGACAGTCTGATGCACACCGATACGAAGCCATGCATATAGGCATATCTGTGTCTGGACGTGGAATCGCAATCGCAAGACTTCCACCTGCTTCAAATACTCACATCAAACACTCACACAGCCGGACAGACGGAGTAAGACGTGTGGCATGTTCTTTTACTAAAAGGAGAAGAGAAAGCTGGTGTCCGGTTTGCTTTTGAACCCCATTATCGTCTAGTTATTCGTTTTAATTAGACTTTTACTTGTTTTCCAAACTTTCTGCAAAGCAGAAAAAACTTCAAGCATTAATATGTAATCAAAGTCAATCAGAGTGGTTTGATTAGAAATGCTGTGTTCTAGGGGAACGCACAGAGCCAGAATTACAACAGTGGTTATAGGAACCAGACGTCTGAAGAGTTTACCGCTTCTTAAAGCTCCTTCGCAAAAAGTTATTGCATAAGGTGGTTACAAAAACAATGTCTGATGCCTGAAATATTGATATTAGATACTGGTTTGAGAAAGTTCAGAGCTTTTCTATAAGCCACATTTTCTATAATTCATAATAGAGCTAATGTAGGATGCAACATTCTACCACTATTTTATATATTGTCACTGTCCAAAGATTTTGTGTGAATTTTTACTTTTCTACATCATTTTGTGATGAATGGACCAATAAAAATGCTCCAAAATTGCTTGTAAAAATGTCTTTCCAATAACCTGAATGGTAAGAATACTTTTAACCCTCTCCTATGAGTTTACCAGTTTGATACTTGTTTTCATTTGGATAACGAAAATATATAAACACATAAGACTCACCAGACTTCACCAGAAACAACCATAAAACTCATGGTTACTAATCAGTATAATGTAATTATGGTGAGAAATGTATTTATTTTTTTTCTTTTAAATGTTTGCTGTTGGAAGATGTTATGACCTGGTCTAGGGTCAGGCCGTAACAGAAATTGAGAGTGGGTTCTCTCCCCTAACTTCTGCCAGACCAAACACCGGACACTGTTCAAACCAGAAAAGTTCAAATTTATTGTCAACAAATAAGGAATGGACGGGGCACTGGCTTCAGGGACGGGCAAACGCCAAAATAACAAACAAAACATCTAACGAAAGAAATCTAACTAACCAAACTACCCCTAACTCCCTTAACTACCCCTAACTCCCTACCACAAAGCAGGAGAAAAGGGTAGATAAACTAAAGGCACCCCTACGTCCCCCAAAGATTTTACAGTATCTAACAGAGCTGTAGCTAAATGTACAAATGTAGTGGAAGTGCTGGGCTGGTCTGGACAGGAGTTGTTCCAGGTCAGGTCAAAGGAGAGAACCCCGAACGTCTCCCAAGATGACCGCTTGACGATCTTTTATAATGCAAAGTGCTCCCTAGTGGTCAGTCACAGACCTGCACAATGTTACAAAGAAAAACACCCAACAACAAGGCCGCCAACAGACCTAAAAAATGGCTATTACGTAACAGAAGAAGACTTTATAGCAAAACATCAATAACATGCTTTATGTAAAGTCACTTTGTACCATTTCTGCTGTCGGTCAACTTTAAAAGTGGCAACAGTTATTTTCAAATTCTGTATAAAAACAAAATAAAAATAATAAAGTTTTGTTCTGTCAGTGATGAAATGTTTGCTTGAATGTGTTATGATGGGCTCCTCTCTGTCAGTCCGGGATTGCATTCACTCACATGATGGTGCACAAGGCAACTCACTGCTATACAATAAGTTAAAACTAGGACCGGACTTTTGGGTGATGGACTGGAGCATCAAGTGCTAGTCTTGTTTCATTGATAAGTCTTGAATGGAAACAAAAGGGTTCAATTCTTTAAACGCCAAGCAAAAAATTGACCAGTCAGGACTGATTTGTATCCATGGGTTGATGCTCTCCTAAGTAAATTTAATAGGTTGTACCAACATAGCACTTTTCATACTGTGCTTTGACTGAGTTTTGACATTCCTAGATAGAATTGGCGACCTAGCTCTAACATTCACAGTTCAACACTGGGTGGATGAGTCTTATTGTGTAATCGAACCAAAGTTGGTATAGAGAAACACAAGTCACTGACCATTTCAATTAGCTTCAACAACATAGCCCAGCCTGATACATTAGCATGCTGAACTGGAAACTTAGCACTAAGAAGTGACTACAGTTTCTCATTAGATTCAAAAAAGGTTTCGCCAGAACTAAAAGCTGTCCATCTTCATAACAGTTCCTATGAAAGAGCACATTTGTTGGTGGAGCATGAATAGGTTGATCAAACTCAATTAAATTTAACCCTACGTGTGGGCCTACATGCAGTTTAAAAGAGTTCAACTGGACCGTCCTCCAGGCATTCTGCTCAGCATTCCATAGTGTGTGGGAGAAGAGCTTTCGAGGCTGTAAATGATTAAAGGCTTTCTTATTACAGAGCAGCGTATACTGTGAACTCCCAGAGTGAGTCACTGGCATGGGCCGCTAAAGAATTAAAGTTTACGAAAGCAAAAATAGAGGTTCCAGTGCATGCGTCTCAGGCACAACAACATAAGCCCACGAGATGTGTTTTCTGATCGTATACTTGAATGCAAGTCGCAAACCATTAAATAGCCTGAAACTGTTCACATGAAACATGTGCTCGGTGATTGCGAACATCTGGAGCTAAGTGATAAACAAGGCAAATAACTGTGGAAGGTGTTTCAAGAGCTTATTTAAGGATCATTAAAGAAGTGATGCAATCAGATTGTAGAAAAACCTGCTGCCTTGTTTTCCTGATGCAGCCAGACGCCGCCTTCAGCCTTGGATGCGATTGTAAACTTTGGCTGCATATCATTCAATTCAATTCAATTTTATTGCCATTACATCAGTACACAGTGGTACATTACAATGAAACACTGGCTATGTTTTTATGCAGCCCGATAATCGGTTAATAATCAGACTAATAGCTCAATCGAATAGAATACGTCCATGTATACACCTCAATCTGAATAGACTAGTCCGATTGAGGTCATTCCGGTTACAATTTCTATCTGATGAAGAAGAAGGTGGGTAATCCCGTAAATAATCTGTTTAATAGAAGAATAATAGCCGTGTAAATACCTGTATCCGATTACATTCCCAATCGGAAAGATTAAGTATGCTCTGCACATTTGCAGTTGCGCCATGAAGTCATGAAGACTGTATCCGGTCAAATCAGGTCATGTATTCTTATTAGCACTCTTTTTGGATAACCTCTGGTAGATTTCTGACTTTATTCTTCGAGTTTTGGTCTTGGTTCCTACCTCATGTTCTGAGAAAGGTTCTATTTGTGAGTCTCGGTTCCCAACAGTGCTTTGCTCACAAGGAGCTTGGACCTTCTGTAAAGCTGCTTTGTGACAACACTTGTGTCCAAGTGAAAGCCTAAACCACATAGTAATTGTTTGCATCACATGTGTACCCAGTGATTGTGAACATCTGGAGCTAAGTGATAAACAAGGCCTCTATTCACAGAAGGTGTATGAAGGTCTTTTTTTAAGGATCATTAAAAAAATCACAAGATTTAATTAGATGAATTGAATTAAATTTAATTGAACTGAATTATAGAAAATATATTGTTTAGGTGGGGAAAAACACATCGGTAAACACTTTTTCTGATATGTTTGTCTTTCAATTCAACCTTAATTAAGTAAGAAAATTATGCAAATTATTTTGGCTTATTTCTGTATATTATGCTTTGGTATTGAGTTTCATGTCAGTCAAAGTGACTTACTTGCTATGAAGAGTGTGTTCTAGCTGAACAGTGAATGTATCAAAGAATCCAATCGTAATCATATTTTTGCAGTTATCGGACTATTCAAGTGGTAAACAGTATATTCCGATTTCTTAAATCAGATCAAAGCCCAAAAATCTGATTAAGACGTATGAAAAAAGAGAGCTGGGTATTAGTAAGTAATCAGATTTCTCAGTGTATGTGCACCCTTACTCTGATTTCTTTCAGTTTTCTCAGTGAGCGCATGTGCGGTGCCAGAAATAAGAAAGCAATGTTAAACTGAACAACTGCAAGATGGTGACCAAACTTTTCTAGAGTGATGATGAAACTGACCACATGCTTGACCTAATAAAGCATTCACAGATTCAAGAAGGCTTTATTGTCATTTACAACAAATGAGATGGAACATAATTGAGTACCCAAGGTCCCAGCTCCCCCCAAATACATCCATCCATCCATTATTTAAAGCTTTATCCCGCTAGTCTGGGTCACAGGGGGGGCTGGAGCCAGTCCCAGCGCCATCGGGCAAAGGCAGGGTATACCACGGACAGTCCATCGCATGGCTAACACATACTCACACACACACTCACACCTACGGGCAATTTAGAGTGACTGATCAACCTGACTGCAGTTTAAGAGTCTTGCAGCTTCTGGAATGAAGCTGTTTCTTAGTCTGGTGGATATCTCTGCCCCTTTTAAAGTCCACAATCATCTCCTTCATCTTTTTCACGTTGATGCAGAGATTGTTCTTTCTGCACCAACCCTCCAGGTGTTCCACCTCCTGCCTGTAGCCAGATTCATCACTGTTTGTGATGCATCCAACCACTGCTGTGTCCTCAAAGCTAGCGGAGAACTTATTGAGAGCCTCGGGCAGACAAGGATCCCTAAGGCATTGAGCGCAGAAGATATCCCTGGATCTTCTGTGCACATGCGGCTTTGGCCCGCTTAACGCCTGCCGTCAGCTCTCTTCTAGCCCTCCCTCCTGAGTTCCTATGAGTTGCCAGATCTAAAAGCAGCATCCCTAGCTTTCAGCAGAGAAGGCACCTCTGCATTCAGCCAAGGTTTCTGGTTCGGGTAGCGCATCACAGTCCTACCGGTGGTGACATCCTCCACATACTTGTCAAAATATCCAAGGACAGCTGATGTGTAGACCTTCAGATCCAGCCCTCCCTAAGATACAGCAAGCTCTCCGAAGACCTGCCAGTCGAAGCAGTCCTGCAGTAAAGAGTTATTGTCACCAGGCCACACAGTAATGGTCTTCTGTGTGGGTCTGGAGCATCTCAGCAGGGGATGGTAAGCAGGCACCATCATGACTGAGATGTGGTCGGAGAAGCCAAGATGGGGGAGGCTCTGTATGCGTCTCGTATGTTGGTGCAAACATGGTCCAGTGTCTTATTTCCCCACATAGGTATGGTGACTTGTTGATAAAACCTTGGCACAGTGTCTGTTAGGTTTAAATGGTTAAAATTCCCGACCACCATGTAAAAGGCTTCCGGATGCTGATGTTGTCATGCAGCTCCTTCAGTGCAACGATAATCACCGCTGTAAACTCACGAGGTAGACAGTGTGGCCGACACTTCACAGTCAGCCATTCTATAGTCTCAGAGCCGTGGCTGTTTACCCTAACACAGTTTGTGCACCACCCTTTGTTCACGTAAATGCATAAGCCGCCCCAGCGGGCTTTCCCCGATAGCTGGTTGCGGTCCGCACGGAGAAGCAGTCTGCTGGAGATCTGGAAGGCTGAGTGGGGCATGCTGTTGTTCAGCCATGTTTCTATTAGACAAAGTACAGCACAGTTCCTTATCTCCTCTGAAACACTCCAAAGAGCGCCCGTTGGCCAGGAACAGGGACGGAATCGGCAGTCTGTTAGCATTAGCCTTTAGCCTCACTTGCACGCCGCCCTGTGCCTGTAGTAACAGCTGCAGTCTGCCCTAGAGTAGCTCTGAGATTGTGGTCCATAGTTGCTGTTCCTGTAGCCAAACCATCTTTTATTATTTTATTATTAAAAGTTCAGTTCGGCTGTATGTCACACACTTAAGGTGTGTGAAGTCGGCCTCAGAACCCATATAAGAAACACTAAAGACGGGGGTCACTCCACGAGAGTGAGAAGCCGCTGCACTCCTGTGCTCCACCAACATTGTCCGCCAAACATCAAATGTTTTTCATTCTCTAGAAGATTTAGATTTTTTTTTATATCACAACTTGTTCTGTGAGGTTATTGGCTGGTTGCAAAGCAAAAAACAGCAACAACAACAACAAAAACATTACTGCCGAAATCTTGAAGACCCAGAGTTTCTCATTATCTGATTATCCAAGTGTGTGCAAATGCATTGATCGGATTTCTGAAAACATCAGATTTTCTGCAGTCATCAAATTATTAAGTGAATGAACATGCACGTAATGATTTAATGACTCCAAAAAGAGGACGGCTGAAAGCACATACAGAAGCTTCTTTTACCTCTGATTACCTCTAATTCTGAAAGGTTGGAGTGCTGCTGAGTGCTGACGTCATGCTTCATGAAAGAAGCAATGTTATCCTGAACCAACAAATAAAACAAACTCATTTATCAAAAACATTTAACATGTATTATAGGACAGTGTACGCTCATAAGATACTGTATAGAAGGAGCGCCTCTGTTTTCTGCTTGAGTGAATCAGACATTCTTTAACACCAGCACATCTGCTTTCTAGCGTGCGCCTCTATATGTTTATCCCAAACAGAATGCGAGGAGGAATTCGGGTGAACCCTCTCAGCCATACTGAGAAGCACCTCGTCTTCCAGCCGCAGCTGAAGGTGGGGCTCAGAGGAGGCCAGCCACGGCATAGCCTTGGAGTGAATAATAAAATAAATAGCGTTTGAAGAAAGTCAAACAAAACATGACTCATTCATGAATCACAGAGGCTGAGAAGAAACCTCCCAGCCTCTCGCTGACGAGCCCCCAGATTACTAACCAAAGCCAGGCCTCAGAGAGAGAGAGAAAGAGAGAGTCTAATAGATCACGAGGTCTGCAGGCCTGGAGGTGGAACACTGGAACTTAATGCAATAGCTCATTGAAAAAAATCAAATGTACACAAGATTTCCACTAATCCCAAATGGAGCCTATCAGCCAAGACATGTTTGCTTTGCTTCTTTAGTTTTATACTGGAGCTACAAGGCTAATGTGGATAACATGCATTAGAAGCTCATAACCTACAGATTAGCATCATGCAAACTCATGGTGCGACATACAGAGGTTCCTGGGGACTATGGGACCCTCCTTGTTAGCTACTTGGACCCCTCGAATGTCTTAAAATCAAATAATAAATTTTGGGTCACCTGAAATAATGAAATAGCTCATTATGATCTCATGCTGTCATTGTTGAGCTTGTATTACCCATAATAAGCTTTAATCTTTGATGTTCTTGACTTATTAGTTATTCAGCACTGATCTGTCTCAGAGTGTCACTGTTGCAATTTGGTTGATACCGCAAAAAAAAAAAAAAAACTTTACAGTAAGCTGCAGCATATTAGTACATGTGAAAAATGGCCCAAATGTCCAAACTGTTTGGCGGAAAGAGTGAATTATTACTTATTTCTCAAACAAAAGGCAAAAGAGAAGACGTGCAAGGTCTCAATGTGTGGAAGAGTGCACTTCCAAGACTGCCATTGAAGCTAGCATCAGTGCCACTATTAGGAGTAAGCAGCCAGCAATATCCAGATCCGGAGGTATTTCATAACCGTGTAACGTGCATGCTTAACTGTCCTATTATGTTAAATAAATTACATTCATGTTACAGTTCGGTCTGCAACATGCAAAAACAAGCAAAGGGTCAAGCCCAGCAATAAAACATTATTATAAATTCTCAGAATATGAGAATATATGGTATATATACTATTTTAACAACTATTTAATAAACATATTTGGTCAGAGAGGGCAGAGGTGTAAAGTAATGAAGTACAAATACTTTGTTACCTTGCTTAATTAGAAATTTTGGTTATTTATACTTTATTGAAGTAATTATTTTTCAGCTGACTTTTTACTTCTACTCCTTACATTTACATTCCACTATCAGTACTTTCTACTCCTTATATTTTAAACATAGTCTTGGTACTCCTGTTTCATTTACAGCTTGTTTCATTCATGTACATTTACATTCCAGTAAAGATTATTGATAACGTGCCTTTGAAGTTTGACTTTTTGCACCATTACAATACTTATAGACAACCAGTCATCATATCTTCAGCTCCATGAAACACATGTTAATGTTCAGTAGTACACAGATATGCTTCTTTAATATATTTACATTGTACTAAACTATATTCATGTTCAATGGGCGTATATGCAGCTGAAACAGGAAGCCTAGCGCATCCCAAATTTATCAACATTAACATTTTAATATAACATTATATACAATTTTACCCATAACATAATAGAAAGGTTAAATGATCACTTACTTGTAAAGAAATATGAAAAAATAAAATAAGGATATGATGACAAGAGTAGATATTTTACCTACATCCCCAGATGACAGAGGTCCTTCACCAAGTTTTGACTGAGTTCTCTTTGAATTTTCTTTCAACCCACACAGTGGGGTCCAAAGTACAACCAGCGTAACAAAATGTTATTCCACAAATTTCCTTTGTATGACAAAACTACATTGTAAAGTTAAAATGAATAGAGCCACAGTTATCTTGAAGCCTGAGTTTTGCCTGTATTTTTTGTATTTTTGTCGATAGCAGTTTCTCCGATAATGCCAACTGGTGGGGGCTGTGAGCCTCCACTACTTTTTTGGCCAAACTATTCCATTAACGCAGGCCTGATGAATGGATGTGCTCTGTGGGTGGAGGTCCAGGGTTAGCTGTGTGCAGGGCCTGCAGGGATGAGGCCCAGCTGTTGAAGGCCAGGGCTGGGCCCTCATGTTTAGGGCGTAGAGAAGGAATTTGAGGAGGAGTACATTCATCCTCATGTCTGTTTGCAGTTCACCCCCTAAATGCACCCACAAACACACACACACACAAACGGACTGCAGAATGTAGTTTTAATAGGTGCGGCCAGGCATCTCCCCACACGCCGCCAACAGCAAATGATACACATTGTGCTGACTTAAACTTATGTAAGACATGAAATCATTTATTTTAGATGGAATTTCATAACTGCTAGAATAGCCATAGAGATCATTCTGACTGTAATGTAAGTCAATGTAAGTCAATGGAACCAGATTTTTTTCCAAGCTAATTCGGAGCACTTCTATTGGTACATTCATCATGAAATTTGCATACAATGTAAACGACCATTGGTGTGTACAAATGATAAAGATCGATAAAGATGGATATGCATGTTTTTCATTGGACACCGACGATATGTGAGGATGAATAATCTGCAAGTAAGCACAGAATGTATTTAAATAAAACCATTACAGGATTTTTTTATGTAAATATAGACTAATTCTGGAAAGCCTTCTAAGAAAGTTAGGACAGAGGCAATTGAAGAATGGGAGCATTGTTAAAAATTCAAGAAAACTTCTCAAAGAGGTTGCGTCAAACCCTTCCCAGTGTCATCGGGCGAAGGTGGGGTAAACCATGGACAGGTCACCAGTCCATCGCCTGGCCAACACACACTCACGCACACACTCACACCTACAGGCAATTGATCCAGATGACAGAGGTCCTTCACCAAGTTTTGACTGAGTTCTCTTTGAATGTTCTTTCAACCCACTCACAATGATCAGATTCACCCACACAGTAAGTCCAAAATACAACCAGTGTAACAAAATGTTCTTTCCCAAATATTGCAAACTTCAGAATGTCCTTGCTTGTGTGGTTTCTGACTTTGTATGTCATACTGATATACATACAAATGACAAAGCTACATTGTATAGCTAAAATGAATAGAGCCACAGTCATCTTGAAGCCTGAGTTTTGCCTGTATATTTTATATTTTTGTGGATAGCAGGATCTCCTATAGTGCCTACTGGTGGGGGCTGTAAGCTTCCACAACTTTTTTGGCCACACACTCACACCTACAGGCAATTTAGAGTGAGCGATCAACCTAACATGCATGTGTTGGACTGTGGGAGGAAACCGGAGTACCCAGAGGAAACCCATTCAAGCACAGGGAGAGCATAAAATAATATTCCTTAATGAGTGTGTACAAGGATTTTACCATCTACTGTGCATGATATCATTAAGGATTCAGGATTCAGGGAATCAGAAGTACTGTCTTTGCGTGAAGGCAAAGGCCAAAAACCAACAATGAATGCCTGTAATCTTCAAACCCTCAAGACAGCACTGCATAAACATTCAAGATAGTATCACACACAGAGGAACTCATATATCAACACTGTTCAAAAACACTGCCAACCTCTCTGAACATGAGTTCATCTGAAATGGACTGATGCTCAGTGGATACTTGTATTGTGACCTGAGAAGTCAACTTTTTAAACAAATGTTTTATGAAAACGGTGGACATCTTGATTGTTGGTATAGTGTTTAAACTCAAAGTATATGGGATATTAATGAGTAGCCTGCACATCTGTGACAGCACCATTAACACTGATCATGTTTTAGAACAGAATAGTCTGCCTTCTAGATGCCGTCTTTTTCGGGGATGTTAATGCTTATTTGAAGAAGACAACACCCAGAAACCTTTTGCAAGTATTACAATATCATGGTTCATCATGGTAATCACTGAATCCAGATGCTAGACTGACCTGCCTGCAGACCAGAACTGCCTGTCCACTGAAAATGTCTTATTAAACACTAAATGCAGCATCAAGGGTCCTGTATGACGGCACAGCTGAGGAGAAGAAAAAATGGGTTGTGTCTTTGGGCTCAAAATGTTTATTAAGTTGTTAAAAGGGAAAATGATGGTGATAGATATGCTCATGTCTCAACCTTGTTGGAAACCATTGCAGGCATCAAATTTGGATTGAGTCACGGCTTTCTGTTTTTATTAAGCATTTTACACCATCTCAACACTTTTGAAATTGGGATTGTATTGTATATATATATATATATATATATATATATATATATATATATATATATATATATATATATATATATATATACATATATATATATATATATATATATATATATATATATATATATATATATATATATATATATATTGTCCTTTACAATTAAATTGCACGATGATTGGACCAAAAAAAAAAAAAAAGCTTCATAACTGCTTTGAGCAAAATATCTTTCATCCTCTGCTCTAAAGTTATCAATTTTTAGATACTTGTTTTCCTTTGGACAGCAAGGATAGCAATGCATTATACAGTAATATAAATACTATTTCCTGTATGTTCTGTTAAGATAGGGTTAAAAATACCCCACACGCACCATTTCCACAGCATATGCACACCCACACTCATATCATCTCCCAGCAGTCTCCCAAATCTGCAGACACCCCTCCCTTTTGTTCTTCATCCAACACCCCCTCCCCTCCTCCCCACTTCCCCACTTCCTTACATATGCACCTCCAGAAGGGCTATTGACTGACATTTCGGTAAAAGGGGTGGGGGGCTGCCGCATTCTCTGCCTCGCAGTGACCCGGCCGGTGACAAATCACTTTAGGGAAAGAGCAACCTGTTTACTGTCTGAAACAGAAGAACCCCTCCTCCTCCTCCTCCTTCCCCTCCTCCGAAGCCTGCGAGGCGTGGAACCAGAGAGACTTTCACCTTATCCCCTATTGATCCCCCCTCGAGCCGCCCCCGCCCATTTATTTGCAAGCTGATATAAGTGGGAGTGATTAGAACAAGGCCTTGATTGATTTGCGTACTCACGCGGCCCGGCACCTGGGAGAGAATCCAGCCTGGCAGGGGAGCAGAACATTCACCTGTTCTCCTGCCCGTACCCCAGCTGCCAGCAGATGCGTGTGCACGTGTGTGTGTGTGTGTATCTTTGCACATGTATTTGTGACGCGAAGAGATTTTGCCATTCCGTTCGAGCGAGAAACCCATGCGGCACTCATTTGCATTCCATTGTGTTTGCGGGGAAAAAGGCGCTGTTCTCTCCAACGCGAGACTGATGACAGTCTTTTAAAGGCGCTGCGCCGCGCTGATTTATTCCGTTTGAGATTTCGACCTTAGCGCAGGTGCGCGCGTTGTAAACATCTGAGGCGTCCTTGTCTAAAGAGTTTCCCGCACCGGAGTAATTCTAATGAACCCACTTCACTTGGGATTGACTCTTTATCGGGGACAACAAAGTGATGCGTGTCCTTCCACCGCCGACCAATGATAAAAGGGTGGAAGAGCTGTCTGCGAATCATTCATCTTATCATTCGCATCAGCCTTCCAAGATATCTGTAAACATGACACAGCGCTTTGCCTGCCCATCCATTACCGTCGTGTCATTGAAAACCTAAAAAGCTGCATCTATCACCGCCGCGGTATCATTTGTAAAACCCGGGTTCTCTCCGAGTATAGAAACGCGGCGCTCACGCATGCAGCTTGGTTCAACCTGCTCTAACAGTTCTAGCATTATCAAATGAGGCAGTAGCTTGGGGGGGGGAGAGCTCAGAATGAGACCGTTTTTCCCTTATACATAATGTAGGCAGTCTTTTACATTGCGTTTGGTTTGCCTCTTTAGTTCTGCACTAGTAAGGTATGACCTATTTGACCTATAGTGACCATTCCACCGGTCACATCCTGATTTTTGTTTCTTGTGTTACGGCCAGCTCGTTCAGTCAGACCGAAACATAAAAAGAAGTGGGGAAACAACACCAGGTTCAATTTAATGTAAATATAATTTCTTTATAAATATAAAATCTAGGGGATATAAATAAAGAAAAATAACACAAAATCAAAATAACCAAAGAATACCAAACAAAAACATGAGGCCTACCAGGCGAATGACAAAGAGAGAGAGAGAGAGAGGGAGGTAATCCAAGGGAGTGCTTTATCTCCTCTCAGGTGCTCTCAGTTACCATGTGACCCAAACAGCACCCTGCCCAAACCTACACTGCCCCTGCAGGTCAGGCAGAGTCAACACAGGGTCATAACACTTGACATAATCAAATTAGAAGTTTCTCATCAGATGAATTAGTACTCTGTTGGATCTGTATGTGTACAGTCCTGGGCCGTCATAGCTTTAAGCAATGGCACTATTGGTAGTTCCATTGCCTCACAGCTATAGCTATAGCTGTCTGAGTCTGAGTCTCATGGATGACCAGGGTCCTGTAATCAGGCAACTGTGGGCTGGAAGTTTGAGAGCCAGTCAACCAACCAACCGTCCTCTAAAAGAACAGGACATGACTGAACTGCCCTTGAACAGGGCACCTAACCCCCAACTGCTCCCTCAGCACTGTGAATAGGGCTGCCCACCACTATGGGCAAATGTGCTCACTAGTGTGTGTGTGTTTCACTGCTCAGATGGCTTAAATTTGGAGGTCAAATTCCTAATTCCTGCAAATGTAAATGGCCAATGTGTGGTATTGTAAGTGTTATGGCTCTGGGTTGAGCTGCTAGTGAGCAATGAGGTGTGAACAACACCAGCACAACACACACTAACACGCCACCACCATGTCAGTGTCACTGCAGTGCTGAGAATGGCCCGCCACCAAAATAATACCTGCTCTGTGGTGGTCCTGTGCGAGTCCTGAAACAGATGAATTCTAGTATGTAAGTGTAGAACAACAAAAAAAACTCTCAATTGATAATTAAAGCTGCTACAATGAACAGTGAGTGCAGATACAAGGGGGTCTACCTAATGAGGTGGCCAGTAAGTGTATAATGGTATATCTAGCTGTTTATAGAACATACTACATATGTACAGATCATTGCTAACTTGCATTTAAGTTTCAAGTTTCAAGTTAATTTGTCATTTGCACATCATGTCAGGACATAACATGCATTGAAATGCTTGGGGTGAGGCTCAGATTAAACTCTACAGCAGGGCAGCATTATATATAGTAGTAAAAACAGTGCAAACATAACAATAAATAGACAATAATAAAGTTAGAATAAGCTAGAATATATACATATAGTAATAACTGAAATATATTAATGACTATACAAAACATACACAAGATATATACAGGAGGACATATGTAGAAACTTTTGCATAGGCAGGTTATCTAAGAAGATGTATCTATTCAGAGTGAATAAAGTACTGGATCCACCAGCTCCAGTACTGGGAGGCGCACACCAAGGTCTGGTTTGCTCCAGTAACAATAAAACCCGGCATTTATCTTTAAAATTAAGCAAGAAATCAGGTTTCAGGATGGCTACTACTGCTGTTTAAGCTCTATGTCAATTGTTATAGATAGCAACATGTCATACAGTGGCAGACACACTACACAAGTCTTACAGCCTTTTAGCTCCCAGTGCAAGATTAAAGGAGCACATTTCAGACGCTAAACATGTCTTGGCTGGTTTGGGGTTTGAAAGAAAACGGTGCCACTTTGATATTTCAACAAACTATTCCTTTCAGCTAATAAAATGAGCCAAGCTGTCCATATCACTGATCCATTCCTGAAAGAGCACTGTGATATTTAACTTTGCGCAGAGTTCTCCGTCAAAGTGCCCTTCTCCGTCTTCATAATGAGGCAGTTCCTCATGTCTGGCCCGTCTCACGGAGCCAGATCACCCACCGCTAGCACAAGCAGCTCCCCCACAGCTAAAATGCTACAGTGATTTTCATTCATTTCAACTCTCCCTTCATTCCTCTTTCAAGCGCCACCGATGAGTCTTTTCTGTTCCGGCCCCTCGAGGTTCCTCACAATGCCTTCCAGAAGAAGAGAGCATCATCTGGTCAAACATCACTAACAACCACAAGCTCACGTCCTGACACACATACACACATTCCAGTAGGGTTAATGAGCGAGATTGACTGTTCTTCCTTCATCTCTTCTTATGATCTGTCTCCCGAATTCAGATCCCTTATTTAAAATCACTATCCGTGTACTTGAGATTTTTTTATAGCACATCTTTCAAAAGATAAAAAGACTTCCTTCTCTGAGGGAAATGACTTATTTTTAGTCATAACTGTAACAAATGGGCCATAGAAGCCCATATAATACACTTTCAGATGGTACAGTAGTACATGGAGTTTCATTTTGGACACTCTAATAAAAATACAATGACCTAATTATAACATGAATTAAGACGTTTGGAGAATCTGATCTTTTTATGCTGATGTTTTATTGTAATTCTATAATTACATAATTAATAATTACATAGTTCCATATTTTACACTATATTGATTATATTGCTACTCACTGTGTAGAACGATGTCTGGTAGTCTGCACCTCATATTTTCCATTTGTTCTTAAAAATTGCGTATGGGTGATTCTTCAATTAGGGAAACTTTTATATATTTATAACTAGGTTATAAATTTGTGTTAAAATTACTTTATTAAAAAACAAACATGTTTGGTATTAAAAAGATCATTCCTTTCATTACCAAAAAAAAGAAACACCAAAATAATTATGATTTCCATTTTTTATAATGATAAACATAAATATTTTGCTACTTTGGTATTGTCCCAACCCAGACTTTAAAACTTCTGGGCCCCAATAAAATGCTAAAAAGTGATCAATTTATGAAAAAGATCACAGTATGAGTTTCATAAAAACTTAAAAAAGAAATAAAATGTACTATTTAGTTTCATATTTGTACCTATGCATATTTTTGAGCAATATATTATCATCCCCAACATTATCGTCATTACTGCAACAGTGTATGACTTCTGCAGCGAACTATTTAAAGGTAGCACTTGTTTATGTTGTAACCATGGAAACAAAGACTCACAAAGGAGCACATGACAGCCATGAGTGAAGAGTGACATGTTAATGTGTGGAAATGGGAGTAACTGAATCGTGTATTGATCGTAGAGTACATTTATTCAGCGTCATTACCGTTTACATCAGTACGGCATTACTTTACAACTAAACATTACATTTACACATTATTTATTTATTTATTTACAACTAAACATTACATTTACACATTATTTATTTATTTATTTACAACTAAACATTACATTTACACATTATTTATTTATTTATTGGTATTTAAAGTGCATCTTGTACTAGCTGTTAACTCATTTTAGCAAATCCATGGTCTAGCTAGCTTTTTTCTTAAAAAACTGAAAACTGTCATTATCACAACACGTCATTACTATTATAATAATATTATGATAATGACATTTGTTGATGGTAATGACAGGTTTTCAATTCCACAACAGTATCTTTTAAATTATTCATAAATTAAATAAAATTAAGTCTAACAGTGTGATTTTATAATGAAATTCAAGTGAAATGGATTACTTTATAAAGCTAAGTTTAGATGGCAAAAAGAGCCTGCAATAGAAGAATCACAATTAATTAAAAAGTAAACAAACAATGTTTGGTATGAAGCACAGAAATGCACTTTCAGTTGTTTGTTTCCGTCTGTTTCAATGGGGTCTTCATATTACAGGGTCTTAAACTGCACTGAAAAAGCTGCACACTGTTTAGAGCCATATAGTATATCCAGTATACCAGTTGGATGTTTTTCTTAGGTTTTCTTTTTTTCATTACTGTTATGCGCATAAATATACATACAAAACATGCAAAGCATGATGATTTCCTCACCTCTTGTGTAATAAGTTGCAGCCTGAGGCAAGTTAGTCCAGTTTATTGTCAAAGCTGCAGATAACAGATTGTAGTGAGTTATTAAATTGGCGGGGGAGTGGAAGGAAAAGCCAGTCTCTTGGGGTTAGCCATTAGCCTAGTATTGAGACTTTCCTTGTGTCGTCCACCTGTGGTGCTTCACTCTCAGGCAACACAGCGGTCTCAGCCCACAAGCCGAGAGGCTCTGCAGCTTGGCAGTTGAAACTGATAGTGTGAACAGCTTGTAACATTTACTGAATTCCAGCATCTTCTGAAGGTTTAGTGTTAGACATGCAGATATCAGCCTACGATTGTAAAAGAACACTCAGCTCTGGTTTTATGAGCCTGAAGTTGACTTGCTTATTCACCAGGCTCTTGTTTAAATTTTTCACTGCCACCTTAGATGGAGCAGCAGATGCACTGTTATGAAACTGCTGCACCACTGAAGGTGGAACAGATATGTTCCAATAAGAATCAGAAGCGTTTTGAAGAGCTTTTCGGAAGAATTCAGCTTTTAGAAAAGCCACTTTTGTCATTACATACATATATTTATATATTGCTTATGTCTGTTTATACCATTTTGCTATTTACATGTTAGTTGTGAAAAATGGCTCGTATTAAATGTGAAGGGACATCCAGAAAAACTGAGCATCTAAAATAATTATTAAAAATCATAAATTCACTATACCATGATTTACACCAAAACCACCAGTGATCGTAATCACACCATCAGTTTTTTCCCATGCAGTACTAGATTGCCCACTTACAATACAGTAAAATGAGTCATGGCTCATGCTTTATTAAGATTACCACCCCTGCAGTGGGCTTAGTATAACTCTCTCCAGACTGGCATAGACTGCCCTTACTTGTCCTCGGGGCTGGTATATCACATTTCTTACATTTCTTTTGAGGTTGTGTTTTTTCCTTTCTCCGTTTCCACGTTAACATAAAGACTATACATTCCTGTCATTAGTGTGACTCATTTGTCCTTAGTGCTGATGTAGAAGCTCGGATGATGTGGGAGGTGGGGGGGTCTTTTTTACCGCTCTCCCCTCATTACTTATTCAGCATGATGTAGCACTGTGTCACCCTAATGGCCTCACCATTCCACCCAGAATGGCCCAAAGTGGCCAGTGGGGAGATCCACCAGCAGCGTTTGTGCTAATCGATGAGGTATGGTGGCCTGTAGGGTGTCAAACAACTGACCCAGCTTGAGAGCAGAAAAAGGAAAAGGAGTTTTTTCTATGTTAATCCTCAGACGACCCCCTCTGCTGTCAAGGACCGCTTTGACATGATGTTGGATGAGCATGTCTATTTGGATGAGGCTGATTACATCAGCTTGGCTAGTGCTCCCTGTTTCCCGACATTAAATCAGAGATTCGCTTACAAGACCTACAGTACTGGGCAAAAGTCAGAGGCCAGCGTTGATGTGTGTAATTTCTATTTTTCAAAACGAACATTAACCACAAGTGTATTCATGTTGTTACTAAGGAGATTGGATCTAAGAGAATCTGCTTGCATACGGATGGAGAACATCTGAGGAACATAAGCTGGGACTGGCCTTTAACTAAAACTAGAGTCCTGTCAGAGAGACTCAGAAGGTAGAAGTTAAGGAAGGTCATTTAGATACTTAGTAATGTTAAGAATGTGAAGGATACCATTATTGGGAACTCAAGGAATCTTTATTGTTGGGTCTGTTTTCAGTCCAGGTCTTGGAACATCCAGGACTCAGATAGGGGCAGAGCCCACCCCCTCGACAACAGAGCAGGGTCCAAACCCGTGGTGGTGGCGAGGAAGAGGGGTGGCATTAAAACATCAGCACCTGAAAACACCAAGATTGATAAGCAGGTAGAGCCATTAAAAAAAACTGGCCAGCTATTGGGCGAAAGAGATGAATGAATGAATGAATGAATGAATGAATGACGTAGTATTAAAGTCTTCCCAGCAGAACTTTTACTAAAGCTTTCGTTCCATTGAAAATGAATGAAATAACCAATATAGAGTAAACGGTGGTCCTTATAACAATACAAGATCTGGGGCACAGTTAATTTCTCAACGCTGCACACCGCTTTGAGGTATGTTTTCTCTCATTTGATTGGTGCGTCAGAAGTGTTGCCCAATCAACAGCATCGTGTTTAGAAACCCACTCCTATTGCAAACACAGTGCACACCATGGAGTCCAGTAAAGGCGTCTACAGAAGCAGTCGCTGCAGCTTATTGTACCCAACAGCTGGAAACATCAGAGAACTGGTTTACTGTGAGTATTTAATTGTATTTTTTTTTAATCAGGTTTTGAAAGCTCTTTGAAAACGACACCAATAATGACCTTTTCAGAAGCCGCGGTAGCATCGCTTGCGTAACCCAACAGAGAGTCCAGTGTGCTGCCTTTTCTGTTTAACTAAACATGTTGCTGCGTTTTATCAGGGCTGCCCACCAAAACACTCCCGTTCAGATAAACACTGCAGATAAGCTTTCATCGTCGGGAGAGAGGAGAACATCAAGCTACACTCTTACTTCAGATCTGAGAACATCCGCAGGTGTTTCTGTTCATACTTCAACACTACAGGTCTGAAAGGATGTGTACCTGTCTGTAAGCTCACAAGAGCATTTCTGTATATGTATGAATTCTGTGGTTTACTCAATATTCATTTCAATGAGTTGTTAAAGGTGGTCTCTGACCTTTGCACAGTGCTTACACACACACACACAAAAATAAATAAAGGTCAGTCATAAAGTATTTATAAACGTTAGTGTTTTTAAATAAATAAATAAATAAACAAATGCACATTCCTGCTCCTGGCACTGAGTTTGGCAGCCAGAAGACCAGAAAAAGAAAAAAAAAAAAAACAGAAAACACCACTACAGTGGTACATGAACAAGAAGAGCCCCTGAGAGCAAGTCTTTTAAAGGTCACCCCTCTCTCCTTCTCCCTCTCCAGCTCTCCCTCTCTGGCTCTTTCTCTCTCTCACTGGGTAAACTCCCAAACGATGACAAGCCAATTAACCTGCATCATTAGTTTGAGGGCCCTTTTAAACGGAACCACAAGGAGGGAGTTTAAGGAGGCTTTTGCATTATTGATCTAATGTCAGAGCCGGAAGGCTTCTGTCGCTGGGGAACGAGCGAGGGAGCAGGCGGGACGGGGCGAGTTACAGTAATGGACCGTCTTAGATGCCCCTCTCATTGTTAACCACTAATGGGCAGTAACATACTGTTTGCATGTTTGCTAATGCATCACAGATTATCTGGAGCGTTCTCTCCATCCCTCCCCCCCCTCTCTCTTTCTTACTCTATCGGCTGCCCTCCCCCCACCCACCTCCTGCTCAGTTCGATGTGCTGTCTGATGTTAAAAAAGCAGATCCACTTTCATAACTGCTGCAAAAGCCGACTTAATTTGTTAGATATCGAGATTATTAGAGCAAAGGCTCCGGTATGAAATCATTCATTAGACTCTGCTGAAGCTGTGGAACTTCCCGCGCGCCCTGTTCGATGCTTTATTCGGCGCTAATGAAGGATGATGATCGTGAAAGCCGCGCTTGGCTCTCGTCCACACTACTTGACGACAACGGCCCTCGAAGAGCGCTCCACTCAGCGTAGCACCCTGTCCACTGCCGCGGTAACCTGTGACCGCCTCTCTGCGGAACATGCATTACTGCTCATTATGCCGGACTGTAGGCTCGCAACCGTCTGCGTAATTTCATTTCAATCCTTGATATCCTCTCCAGCAGGGCCGAAACTCAACATGGCCCAGCGTAAGAGGGGCTCGCGCGGGCCGTGGCCGAGAGCCAACGCAAACAATAGGATCGTATGACGCCGCGCTACACTCCCTTTGTTCTGAAAACCCTCGCGGCCCGTGAAATTTCCCATTAACCCCGGCTCCCCTCGCTAATGCTTCCTGTGTATTTCCTCTACATGGAAAATCTAGCCTGTTTTTTAGCCACTAGCTAGAAACAGAGCCCAGTTAAAAGACCAAATAGAGAGAGCCGGCTTCATTTGAACCTTGCGAGGCAGCTCACGCTAACAGGCAAAGCAAATCTACCGCACGGTGTGTTTAAAGGAGGGAGAAAAAAGAAAAAGTGCTTCAAATTGCAAATCCGGAAAAATTCTTTTCATCTCCGTCTCCTAAAAAAAAAAGGAAAAAGAAAGAAAAAAAAGAGAGGGGTTTTGGGGGCAGATGTGGAGGTGAGGAAGCAGGAGAGACAGAGGGGGGGTAGGGGGAGTCCCCGCCGTTACTCCACATCTTTAAAACATGCACGGCTAAAGAAGTGTTTAGTAAGCAGAAAAGTGCAGCGCTTAAAAAACACGCTCTATTCCCCCATCTCGCCTCCCTGCCTGCTTCTTTTAGCCATCAGCTCCCCTCTCCGCCTTCAAAGAGCATATGCCTCTCCACACGCACGCCCATGCTTTCAGATCATGAAGTGTTTGGCTGTTTTATTTCATTTTATTTTTCTTTTTTTTTCCTGAAGGGTTGGGTTCTCTGCCACTGCTGCCTTTATGATGCAGCCTGTATGAGGAATCTAGGGGTGTGTCTCAAAACCTAGTGAGTGTCTAAGTAGGCTGTCTGGGTAGTGAGTGTGTAAGTAGCAGCGTTCTCTCCTCATCTCTCCTCATAAAACAGATTACTGAGACGCTCTAGTTAGAGAGAGACTGCGTCACGGATTGTTCCCCCCCACTGCAGCACGCAACCGGTGGTTTAGCTGGTTGCTAAGCTACCGGCCGGCATACAAAACAGTTGCCCGAGACTTAAAAATCTGCTAGCATAAATGCTAATGACACGAGTATAAAACTGCTAAATGGTGAAGGACTCGTTACAGAGTTGATAATAAAATACTGTTTTGTGTGATTATATGACCAGAAACACATTAAAACACCAGAGAGAATCAAAATAACTCACATTTTAAAACCACTTCACTGCTCGTAGATTTGCCTGTGTTGCATCATGGGATTGTCTTAGTGACTGAGGAAGCGTTCGATGCCTACTTAAAATCAGGTCTAAATAAGGTTTCTCAGTAGACAGAATGTTTAAGGTATGTAAGAATTGGGACAGTCTACATGTCGGAAGCGCATACTATGATGTAAAATGCTGCCTATGTAGACCCTCACTAGGTTTTGAGACAGACCCATAATGTTTAAGGAGTAACACTTCAGTATATTTGGACCTTGGAGGCCTTTAATGCTCATATTAAACTGTATCAAGACGGCAGCTGTTCATTATTACCTGGTCATTATTACTTTAATTAGCAACAAATAGAGTTGCCTAAATGGGAATTCCAATGATTTCTTTAAAATGTCAGTATAATTAAGTAATTGAGATGTAAACAAAGTCATTCAGCACAGTTTGGTGTGAAATGCCCTGTTCTAGGGAAACCCCTGTACTAAGTGGTGGTGATGGGAGCCAGACATCTGACAAAGTGAATCGCACTAAGAACTACGGAATCACTGAAAGTGCAATGTTTATGAATCTGTGTGATTCCTAGTATGTTGTTTTATGATGATTTTAAAAGGCTATTTATGTTGGAAGGTACATGCAGGACCAAAATGTATCCAAAGAAGTTCACCATTACATATTGTTGTCTCCATAACTGTACGTTCAATGTAAGTTAATGGAACCACAATTTTGTCCAAGCTATTAGTTTATTCATCATGGATTGCTGTCATCTTCAAACGATGTAGAAAAATTGTAATCTTTGGAGAAGGACAATAAACATCTTGGCTATAGATTAATTGGTGGTGTTGGATAGTTAATAGCAGATAAAATAGCTATTTTTGCATTGAAGACATTGTTACCTACATTTACATTCACAGCATTTGGCAGACGTTCTTATCCAGAGTGACTTACCATTTACCTGTACTCAGGTAGGTGAAGCTAGTGTTACAGTTTACCTGTACACAGGTAGGTGAAGCTAGTGTTACAGTTTACCTGTACACAGGTAGGTGAAGGTAGTGTTACAGTTTACCTGTACACAGGTAGGTGAAGGTAGTGTTACAGTTTACCTGTACACGGGTAGGTGAAGGTAGTGTTAGTTTACATGTACACAGGTAGGTAAAGGTAGTGGTACAGTTTACCTGTACACAGATAGGTGAAGGTAGTGTTACAGTTTACCTGTACACAGGTAGGTGAAGGTAGTGTTACAGTTAACCTGTACACAGGTAGGTGAAGGTAGTGTTAGTTTACCTGTACACAGGTAGATGAAGGTAGTGGTACAGTTTACCTGTACACAGATAGGTGAAGGTAGTGTTACAGTTTACCTGTACACAGGTAGGTGAAGGTAGTGTTACAGTTTACCTGTACACAGGTAGGTGAAGGTAGTGTTACAGTTTACCTGTACACAGGTAGGTGAAGGTAGTGTTAGTAGTCTTGTCAATCAACTCTTATTGGTATAGTGTAAGGTGGTTACCCAGATGGGGAATTAAACCCCAGTCTACAGCGTGGAGGGCAGCCGTGTTACCCACTATAACAAGCCATTTATGGGTTCCTATCACCAGCACAGTCAGCAAATCTCTCTGCAGTGAACCATTTTATATCAAACCACTGTGGATGACTTTGTTTACAGCTCAACCCCTGAATTATACATCAGTTTTAAAACTTCCTCTGAAATTGCCCCTTAAGCATTTTTATATGAACTCTTTAACTCGCATATCATAAATTACGATCTTGTATACCCAACAAAAACGATGGTTCTTCAAGAGTCTGTCAGTAAAGAGAATGATTTTATTTAGTTCTATATAGAACTATTTAATCCATACCGGGTTCTTTGCATAATTAAATTGTTTCTCAAAATTTTCATTGTTCTTTATTAGAGCATGACAGCAGTTCTGCACATTGTGTGAAAAAAATAATGGGCCAATTAAAACACTCCAAAATAACTTGGAGGAAATTCTGGTTCCATAGGGTTACACTGAAAGTAAAGACTGTTTTTGGCCTCTACTGTAGAGTTGCTGTTTCGGACAGCAACAATTTATAAGAGTTCTGGAAACGATTGCTTAATACTGATCAGCTAGTTAATTACCAGTGATTGCTTCTATAAGAATTACTGCCCTTATAACTGGTACTGATGTTTTCCTAGTCAGTTTAGTAGTTTATAATAATTACATAGTTACACAATATTCATTCATTACCCAACAAATTACATTTACCTTCACATTCTTGTTATAAAACTAACACTTGACGGAAAAAAACAAAAAGCAGTGAATCATTTCCACAAACCAGGAACGGGTCTGGCTGTGACTCAACACAGATCTATCTGAGGCAGCCTGGAACCAGATCAGCTCCATTCTAGAGTCTATTATTAAATTTCAGCAAATTTATAATTTAATGGGGCAGTCCTGGGCTGAAGTGAGGCAGTCGTGGGCTGAAGTGGGGCAGTCGTGGGCTGAACTGAGGCAGTCGTGGGCTAAAGTGAGGCATTCGTGGGCTGAAGTGAGGCAGTCGTGGGCAGAATTGTAGCAGTCGTGGGCTGAAGTCAGGCAGTCGTGGGCTGAAGTGAGGCAGTCGTGGGCTGAAGTGAGGCAGTTGTGGGCAGAATTGTAGCAGTCGTGGGCTGAAGTCAGGCAGTCAGGGGCTGAAGTGGGGCAGTCGTGGGCTGAAATGGGGCAGTCGTGGGCTAAAGTGGGGCAGTCGTGGGCAGAATTGTAGTAGTCGTGGGCTGAAGTGAGGCAGTCGTGGGCTGAAGTCAGGCAGTCGTGGGCTGAAGTGAGGCAGTCAGGGGCTGAAGTGGGGCAGTCGTGGGCAGAATTGTAGCAGTCGTGGGCTGAAGTGAGGCAGTCGTGGGCTGAAGTCAGGCAGTCGTGGGCTGAAGTCAGGCAGTCAGGGGCTGAAGTGGGGCAGTCGTGGGCTGAAATGGGGCAGTCGTGGGCTAAAGTGGGGCAGTCGTGGGCTGAAGGTTAGGGATCCAGTCTTGTGACTCTGGTCAAGTGTGCTCACAGCCCACTAGTGTGTACGTTCACTAGTTTGTCTATATCGTCGCTGTCCAATGAAAAACATAAGTATATACATTTTTGTTGATTTTGAGTTTTCACATCATTTTAACACGCCTATAGTCGTTTACACTGTGTGTCAAATTTCATGATGAATGGACCAATAGAAGTGCTCCAAAATAACTTGGAAAAAATTCTGGTTCCATTGACTAACATTGAAAGTTTAGTATGTTTTTGGTCTCTCCTGAAAAGTTGCAAATTTGAAGATACTTGTTTTTTATTGGACAGCGACGAGATGTGGGTGTTTCACTGCATGGATGGGTTGAATGTGGGGATCATATTCCACTCTGTGCAAACACAAGTGACAAATAGTTTAAATTCTATTCTGTTCTAATTCTGTTCTCCTCTTTCAATACTATAAACTTGGCATGAACAGAAGGTATCAGTTTACATCAACAGCCTATGACTGAGAAATAATACTATATTATTTTTATAATGCTTTTGTTTTCACCAGCAACCTCACTCTGGCTTCCAAGGCCTTTCTCTCTCTCTCTCTCATTCTCTTGCTTGCTTTCTCTCACTCTCTCTCTCTATAACCCTCTCGAGAGAGAAGCACTGCTTCTCATGTACAACATCCTCCTCCCCAAATAATTGGAGGTAATTTCAGTAGACATGGGTTTTGGTGTAATTGTGTCTGAAGAGCCTGGGTCATTTATTCTCACCTGACCGCCGGCTCTGGAGAGTAAACATCTAGGAGCGCCCTCCCTTTCTCTCTCTCTCTCTCTCTCTCTCTCTCTCTCTCTCTCTCTGTGGCTCTGTGACTTAACAATGGGGGGGGGGTGTTTTTTGTTATACATAGGTTTTTACATAGGTCCCCTATGGCCACCTGATCAGCAATTTAATCCCAAGCCTAAAAATCAGTGTTTAACATTAAAACTTGTCATTACCAAAACACAGATTGCCTGCAGTTAATTAACCAAATGGATTTTATTCTTAAGTCTAAGTCCATTGTGTGTATTATGAACCAGCTGGGTGAGATGATCCACATACACTCATTTCCTTCATAAGGACCCTTTGAAGAACCATCTTTAAGCATGTGGGTAGAACACACACAGCCAACGCAGCTGCAAATGCATTCTAAACACGACTGCAGAACAGCACATGCACTCAGGGGGGTTTGTAAGTAACTGTCTGACCAGAAGCCAGCCAGCCCACTCACCACACCCCACCACCACCCCAGCAGCCACAGACAGAGATGAGTTTTAAACACAAGCGTGCTCAACCAGACGGAACCCCATTTTGTTTAATTTTCCTCGACTTCATCGCTGCATTGCCAGAAAAAGGCCCCTGGGTTGTTTTGCCTCTCTTTTTTTCTGCAGGTGGAGATGCAATTATAGATGCTCTTTTTGTATGTTGAGATTACTCTGTGTGTGTGTGTGTGTGTGTACTTGTGTGTGTGTGGTGTTCTACATGCATGGACCTCGTTACATTTGCATGGTTCAGGCTCACATTTGGAATACTCACATTCCTCTCGAGGCGTGTTTTCCTGCGCAGCACCTGTAACCTTTCTCACCTCCGCTATAAAACTTCCAGACTGCAGGACGTGACGGTCGCAGAGATGGACGCTAATAGGCCGGTCAGACAGAAGTGCTGAAGTTAACACTCACATTGCTCATCTGACCTAACCTAGACCCCAACACACACACACACACACACACACACACAGAGGCTTGTTTTTATGCAGTATTAGGACATGAGGTCATACATGCTGTCACCGTCGGAACAAAAGCTCTTATATCTGTTTCTGTCGCTTTCAGTTATTGACATAATTTAAAATTAAAGCTGTCCTTGACATTGTATTCAAAGTTTATTAATGAATTAATTAATAAAATTGGGAGGGGGGGGTACTGGTGGTACTTGGGGGTTCTAGTGGGCAGAATATTCTTACATTAACTTCCATTACAAGTGTATTATTTATATATATATATATATATATATATATATATATACACTACCGCTCAAAAGTCTGGGATCACAGTGAAATGTTCTTGATTTCAATGGAGTATCTTCCTTCCTTAACACAACAATGGACTGACGGGTCTCTAAAGAAAGTTGTTTCTTTCTGGTCATTTTGAGTCGGTCAGCAAGCCATCAACTGCTGATGCTTCAGATACTAAACTAACCTAGAATGTTGTTCTCCCTTTTATACTCACTTATTAGTAGAATGTTTTTCAGCTGTGCATCACAATTGAGCAAGAGTGTCCTAACAACCAATTAGTCCAATAACATCCTTAACTTGGATTGGCGGCTGTACCAGGAGATTTAGACAGAGGACTGAGAATTGCTGATAATAGGACTATATGTAAAATAATCTCTATACAAAAATAGACTTTAATACAAACATTTTTATTCTTTAAAAATCATCAGATACACTTACATTAATTGTGAAATGGACAGTATTGTTTGCGAATTGCATGAAAATGGCATGAAATGAAATTCTAAAGTGATTCTAAACTTTGAGCGGTAGTATATATATATATATATATATATATATATATATATATATATATATATATATATATATATATATATATATATCAAACAAAATTGCAGTCTCCAAAATTGCTACTTTACAGGAGAGAACAAAAACTTTACTTTCAATGTAAGTCAGTGGAACCAGATATTTTTCCAAGTTTTTTTGGAGCATTTCTATTGGTCCATTTTTCATGAAATTTGTACACAAAGTAAACATCAATTGTTGTGTGCAAATGATGTCAAAAACTAAAAATCAACAAAAATGGAGATATATATGTTCTTCATTACACAGCGAAGATATATATATATCTTACAGGAGAGGCCACAAACCTTCTTTACTTTCAATGTAAGTTAATGTAAAGAGATTTTGTTCCAAGTGATCTGGTAGCATTTCTATTTGTCCATTCATCATAAAACTTTCCCAGGATAAATAGAGCAGCTGTTGTGTTCAAATGATATAGAAAAATAGAAATCAGCAACAGAGGTACATGTTTTCTTAGGACAGCAACAAAATACCAATTTCTTTAGGTTAACTACAGTCAAATCCCCACAGTGTGAGTTCTTCATGATTTCCTATCTAGTCTCCCTTTAAAGATCGTACTATCTGAAATCTATAATCCACACAAAGACGTAAATACATGGCCACACACCCTCACTCAGGGGTTAGAGGATGTGTGGAGGCACGTCACAAGTGTGTCAGGAATGTTAGGAATGCTAATTGTTCAGTGGCAAAGTATCTGATTGAAAGGGAGTCGGGGGAAGGGGCTTCATTCACCGGCCCCTGCTCTTCTGGGAAGGTTTAACTCTAGGTGTCAGAACATTTCTGAGAGCATTAAGCAACAAGAGCTGATCACTCCAACTCATCCCCAAGGTATTGGTCTGAGCTCCATTTCTTTAGAGAAATCAAATCTGGGAGCTTTATTCACCCATCTAGACAATGTACAGCTGTGCTCATAAGTTCACATACTCTGGCAGAATTATAGTGATTATTTATATATAGTACAACAACTTTTCTTTTATTCATGGTTAGTGGTTGTCAAGTTTATTTGTGTAGCGCTTTTTAAAATGATGTTGTCTCAAAGCAGCTTTACAGAGTTTTGAAAACAGACAGTTACAACATATATCCCCCTGTGAGTAAGCCAGAGGCAACAGTGGCAAGAAAAACTCCCTCAGGCTGGAGGAAGAAACATTGGGAGGAACCAAGACTCACAAGGTGAGACCCATCCTCCTCTGATCAAACAGTATTTACAGTTGAATAAACTAAATATCAAGGAAAAGAGTCTCTGTTTGAAATCTGGATAGTAAAGCTTTAGAAGCTGCACAGGTAGAGGCAGTCTCTGACTGAGGCAGTCTATGACTGAGGCAGTCTATGACTGAGGCAGTCTATGACTGAGGCAGTCTATGACTGAGTCTTTATGTAAAGTGGGCGTGAGCTGAAACAGTCCCATCCTATCTCAATGCTGGTACATCTGGATGGCACAGTGATGTAACTGAGGGTGTAGCAGTTGACACAAATGGACAGAAGAGCTGGCTGGTGATGGGTGGGGAGGAGGCCCTGATGGTCAGTCTTCCAACATTCAACAGACTGGAGGACAGTTATGATCTCAGGAAGAGTAAAGAGAGAAAGCCGTGTATTATGAAAAAATTGCTTTTTAAAATCATATTAGATTAAAAGGGCCATAAAATCATTTACATACCATAATTCCTAATACAGTGTATTCCCTTCTTTAACATCAGGGACAGCTTGAAGTCTTTTGTGGTAGTTGTGCATGAGGCACTTTATTTTCTCATGTTGTAACACTGCCCATGCAAAATGTCTCCAGTTCCTGTAAATTCTTGGGCTCTCTTGCATGAACTGCATGTTCGTTGCCAAAGTGGCTCCATAATATTGAGGTCAGGAGACTCCAGGGATGGTCACTCCAGTACCTTCACTTTTTCCTGCTGTAGCCAATGACAGGTCGACTTGGCCTTGTGTTTTGGATCATTGTCATGTTGGAACATCCAGGTTCCAGGCTGATGAGTGCAATTTTTCCTCTCGTGTTTTCTGATAAAATGCTGCATTTATCCTGCCATCAGATTTGGCAAAGTGTGTAGCTCACACATCTCCAAAACATTAGTGATCCACCTCCATGTTTCACAGTAGGGATGGTGTACATCATAGGCCTTGTTGACTCCTCTCCAAATGTAGCGTTTCTGGTTGTGGCCAAAAAGTTCAATTTTGGTCTCATCACTTAAAATAACTTCCAGAAATCTTGAGGCTTGTGTCTGTGCTGTTTGGCATGCTTTGCAGCATTGTCGTAGTAAGGCTTTCTTCTGGCGACTCGTCCACGCAGCCCATTTTTCTTCAAGTGTCTCCTTATTGTGCATCTTGAAACAACCACACCACTTTTCTTCAGAGAGTCCTGTATGTCAGTGGACGTTATTTGTGGGTTCTTCTTCACATCCCGAACAATTTTTCTGGAAGTTGTGGCTGAAATTGTTGTTGGTCTACCTGACCTAGGCTTGGTTTCAACAGAATTCTTCATTTTCCACTTTTTAATTAGAGTTTGGACAATGCTGATTGGCATTCCTTCTATATCTTTTTATATCCTTTTCCTGTTTTGTAAAGTCCAACTGTAGGCACTTCTTCCCAGTGCCTTGAGAGGTCGCAGCCTCCGGACACAAACACACACACACACACACACACACAACTTTTGCACCGCGCTCACTCACATTGTCATCACACACACCTGACAGTCATTACTGCTAACAAGCAACTGCACCCCTTAAAACGCAGCCCCGCACGGCATTCAGTGCATGGCATTGTTTGTAACAGCACCTTACCTGTTCCATGGTCGTAGGCCAGCGTCTGACGAGCCTCCCCGTAGGTCCAGCCTAACCCTTAGGTCCAGCCTAATCTCCACATTGGAGTCCAGTCATACACCCTGGAGCCTACGAGGCCTGCGGACTCCTGACGTCTGAGCTTTCACCCCCTGGCATCTCTACCCCACGGGTCTCCACGAAGTGAGGTTGGTGTGGCCATCACACTGTTGTGGGCTCCCTCAAGCGAGCATTCTACCTGGCTCTCGCTGTTCCTCAAGTGACTCTTGAATCTAGTGAATATAAACTGTATTTTTGCGCTCCCCCTGAAAATGGAGGGAGTGGTGCAAACCCCCACAGGGATCCTCTCCTGGTGAGCTTCGGAACGACGCCAGGACTAACCTCTGTTTGTTTTGAACTGTTCAGATAGGGGCCTAGCTCCTGGTTTTCTCTTCAGCATCCAGAAAGCTGTCCTGTCATCCACTGCTAGGCCGGGAGAACCACGCCTGGGGTCCTCGAGGCTCATTGGCTAACAACAGCGGCTACCCCGACATTCACCATCTCACCTGCTCCTGTAGCCGCTTCCCCTGGCTGCCTCGGACGCCAGCTCACCTGGTCTCCCAGGACTTTCCCCTCTGTGGGCTCAGTACTGCACTTTGTGTTCACATTTTCAGCCCTTGTTTGAGTTAATAAAGCCTTGCACATGAATCGAAACATCATGTTCGAGTCTGATTTATTACACCAACTCTCTTTTCCTGTACATCCATAGATTCCTCTGCTGTCTCGTAATCCAACAACATCAGTGGCAGCACCAAATGAACCATGCAGTGGCCTGTCAGGAGCCCAGTAACTTACTGACCATTTGAATATTCAACATAACGTGTGTTTTAGCTTTTTAAATATAATAACACCTCCAAGAACCTAAAACATTTGCCCAGGGCTGTAATGTAACATTGCTAATCCTACATTTGCATATAAATGCATTGCACTGCTATGAGATCATTTCATTTGCTGAGAAACATCATTTATTAGTCCACTGAGTCTGTAACATGTCTTATGACACCCTTGCTACACATTAGTGAGGTCAGGTTGATTTAGACTGGACGGATCAGGACGGAATGAAGAGGACCCTAACGGATTTGTGTAAAGTTCCAACGAACAGGCCAACTGCAGCTCGACGTGGCCCACGAAGGCCTTTGTATTGCCAAGCACATAGCACATCTGCAAGGCCATACAGTGTGTGAGAGAGAGAGAGTCTGGCAGGCTAAGCCCAATCAGGAAAGGAAAAGAGCTGTGCTGTTCGATGACCTTCACGTGGATGTCTTTGTGGGACTCTTTTTCTCTTTTATTTCTCTTTCTCGCTGGAAAGAGCTGAATTTTCCCAAGCAGTGTGTCTGGGCAGCACTAGTGGCCTTGACTTCATGACACGCTGTGCGCACTGACACACAGCTATGGTGTAAAAAAAAAGAACAAAATAAATGAAATAAATAAAGGAGCCTCAGGCCCACGCTCTGCCAGCGCTGCCCGACAGCTGTGTGGCTCATTCCCACTCACGCAGATGCTCTCCAGCTATTATGATGCATGTGTATGCCGAAGGATATTGCTTGGCTTTGATCCAACATGATACCACCATATTTCTTAATCTGCTCTTCACACAGCATCTGTTTATCAGCTTCATTCATTCATCCATTCATTTATTCATTCATTGGTCCTTTATTGTCTCACAATGAGAACATTTGTTTGCTGCCATGATGCAGTACAAACGGCCAAAATGATCCAGTGGCTTGTAATTAGTGGATTCAGCTGCTGTAAAGTGCATCTACTGCTGATACACATGCTCGGTTCTGCGCTTGTATAAGCTTATAAAACTGCATTGCCAGTAGGACGCAGCTGCACACGAGCCTAAGGTCACCACGCCCTGTGCCAAGTATCAGCTAGAGGGCCATAAAGACTCCCGGGATTGGGCTGTGGAGCCGTGGAACTGCATTGTCTTGAGTGATGGAACTCCATCCAGAACCAGTGGGATTGCTTTGGAGTGATCCAGAACTAAGCAACCAACATGAGTACTTGACCTCAGTTGCATCCAATCAAATCTCCATAGCAATGTTCCAACATCTAGTGTAAAACCTTACCAAATAAGTAGAGACTGGACAAATTCCCTATTAATGCCTTTGATTTCAGAAGAAACTCTGTCTACAAACTTGTGAACATATAACTGTGTGACACATTGTTATCACACACACCTGACAGTCATTACTGCTAACGAGCTACTGCATCCCTTAAAAGCCAACCACGCATGGCATTCAGTGCATGGCATTGTTTGTAACAGCACCATATCTGTCCGTGGTCACAGGACAGCATCTGACGAGTGGGATTGCTTGGGAGTGATCCAGAACTATGCAACCAACATGAGTACTTGACCTCACTCGCATGCAATCAAATCCCCATAGCAATGTTCCAGACTGGACAAACTCCCTATTATAGCCTTAGATTTCAGAAGAAACTCTGTCTGCAAACTTGTGAACATATAACTGAGTGATACAATTAAAGAATGCATTAGTAATACTGAGTACTGTTAATAAAAGAAAGCAACAAGAGACCTCAGAGAGAAAAGAAGCCAGAAAAACTTGGAGTTCTTTACGTCATAGTGTTGGAAATCAACATCATATTACATCATATTGTTAAAAAAAGCTGAAATTTCAAATTCTAATGATGATCGCTGAGATTCTTGTTGAAAACCCTGTGGGTCGTAGATTTCAGATTTCATGAGGGCCACATTATTGACCTGCATCAGACAAACAAATATCTAAGTAGAGCCTAAATGTCTGGAATTGGGTTCAGAATTGTCCTGTGCATTATTAACAATAATCAAAAAAAAACAAAACAAACGCTAAAGTCTAGACAGTAGAACTCCGACTGTGTTTAACAGTAAAAGGAAGAGTATTTGCACGCCCACTGTGCTTGACCCTATTCCAGAGCAATAGATACACTGGTGTAAGATAGGTGCATCCCTTCATGTACTTCCTATCAAGCATAGTGCCCACTGTACAAGCTACAGCTGGAGGCTCAGCAACATTATGTGGTAATAATATTAAGTCAGTTGACTACCTGAACGTACTGAGTGACCAGGTTGTCCCAGCAATGGATTTGTTACATTTCCATTACATTGATGGCATTCGGCCGACGCTCTTATCTAGAGCGACTTACAAAAGTGCCTTGTGTTTGGTTAGAGTATGTATCTCTAGCTTGTACAAACAAGCTTAAGTCTAAACTAACCTTGAGCTCATGAAGAAGAGGCAGAATACAACAAACTACAAGATTAGATACAGCACCAGTGCAATACCTAGCAATACCTGGAAAGAAGAGAACAACATACAGGGTTACATACAGTATAAGTGCAACCTACTAATACCCAGTCAGCATTCAAGAGTAGCATAGGTGAAATATAATTCATTTCAATAATACAGTAGATAAGATGGCGGTCTTCATTTGAAGACTGTCAGAGGGTCTGCTGTTTGGACAGCCAGTGGAAGTTCATTCCACCATCTGGGCTCCAGGACACAGAAAGTCTTGTCGCTTGTCTTCTAAGCATCTTAAGATAATGGCGGGTCCAGCAGAGCTGTACTTAAGGCTCGAAGGGCTCGAGGTACAGACTGACTTTTGACTATTGATGTAAGGAGGGAGGAGCTGGTCCAGTCTTGGATTTTGTAGGCATCAGAGTTTTAAATTTAATGCGAGCAGCTACAGGAAGCCAGTAAAGTGAGCGCAGCAGTGGTGTGATTCTTTCTTGCCTGATGGACACGGCCATATTCCAGGATGACAGTGCCGAGATTCACGGGGCTCAACCTGTGAAAGAGTGGCTGAGTGACCATGAGAGATAATTTTCACACCTGACCTGGCCACCACAAAGTCAGAGTCCTGAACTTAAACCCATTGAAAATCTTTGGGATGTGATGAAGAAGAATCTACAGTGTGGCTCAGCTCTCTTCTCATCAATAATAGAAGATTTTGGGCAAAAATTAATGCAACTCTGGACGGAAATAAATTCCATATAAGTTACAACATTGCAAAGGTGTGCTAAAACAATGCCACAATGAAGGTGCATCATAATCAAAGTTCATGGCAGTTCAATGACCTTCTTGTTTATCATTTAATAACTTTTCGTTTCTTAAAATACTTAAAACACTTGAAGGTCACTAATATTTCCCATTCCTAATCTCTAAGACGATATGAAAAAAATTATTTAGCCATAATAATAACTACATTCATAGCAATTTTAAAACTTTTTGTTATTCCCAAATTACTTAACATCAAAAAAATATGAAAATACATTTTTGATCATTTATTTCTAGAATTATCTTAAATTAACAACAGTGTCTCTTTTAATCTTCAAATAACATGTTACTCTTTCAACAATATCTGAAATACACACACACACACACACACAAAAACAAAGAAACAAAAAGAAATCCTTCCAATGAAAGACTGAAAGAACAGATTTGAGTTCTTCAATTCTTCACTTGTCCTTACATTCTCTTACCGAGCAAAGGCAAACAATGGCTGTCTGCTCAAGCACCCACACACCTACCCTATCTCCTAAACACATCTAAACACTTTCCAAGAACCCCATGGGATCTGCATTCCTCTACCGGCCAAGCACGCCTTCCATTCACGGCGGGGATCTAAACAAGCCCTAGTGTGTTTGGATTCGATCGTGGCGTCAGTCCCTTGCTGCAGAGCTCTCGGCAGGCCTCAGATCTCTATCAGAGAAAGAGAGAGAGAGTGAGAGTGTGTGTGTGTGTCTCCTGTAGTGATGGATGGACTACGTTGCGCTTCTGTGAGGTTGCTATCAAAGGGAGGCCGTGCTCCTGCCAGGCCGGGGGGCCTACACCAAAGCTGGGGTTCAAAGGCCAGAATCACCGCTCACATTCCTCCACTCCACATCCAGGAGAGACGTCCAAGCTTTGATTGGCTTCTTATCCTGTTATCAGTTGCTCCACACACTCACTCACTCCCTCACTCACTTTCTCTCTCTCTCTCTCTCTGATCACATGCACATACACTGCTATTAAAAAAGTTCACTATTCAAAAGTTTGCAATCTGTAGGATTTTTAGCTTAAAACTTTCCAAAATGAGCTAAAATTATCAACAGAATGTGAAAAGTATAAGGTTTGATAGTACTTGGAAGATGACGTGGAAGAAGTAATGGGTTTGATGGTACTTGGAAGATTCTTTTGGGACTTATGTTTGTTTTGTTGTTATAAAGCTGTCATCACATATAAGGCCTCGGTCACATCATGCTGCAAACATGATCACGTCTTAGAAAAAATCTTTCTCTGCCCAGATGTTGCCATCTGACACTTTATAATGGATCACAGTCAGAGAAGAGCTCTAGCATTGGAGATTGTTGTTGCTGTTGAGTTCAGTGAGGAGATTTTCAGCATTCAGACAATGAATGCATCTATATGCACTAAATGTTTAGATCATAACCAGATTTAGTACATTTTGATTTCTTAGATCGAATTAAGGCCCAAAACTCTGAGGAAGAAATCGAAAAAATGGAGAGCTGGATTTTAGCTTAATTTTTCGGTGAATGAAGAAGTAATAGGTTTGATGGTACTTGGAAGCTGTATTGTGTTGCAGAGATAACTACACTCCACATGAGAGGATGAAGAGGTAGCATTGCCCCTGGTGTATTCTAAACACTTGTCAATCATGTTGAAGGTCCTGCGCCTGGTTAGATCTTTTAAAGATAGATAGCCAATGAAAGGAAGAGTGAATGCAACAATGCTTGACAATATTGTCAAGCGGCCATTACAATGGTCGTGTTATGTTCGGTAGCAACGGCGGCACGATAGTGTAGTGGTTAGTACGGTGGTGTAGGGGTTAGTACGGTGGTGTAGTGGTTAGTATGGTGGTGTAGTGGTTAGTACGGTGGTGTAGTGGTTAGTATGGTGGTGTAGTGGTTAGTAAGGTGGTGTAGTGGTTAGTATGGTGGTATAGTGGTTAGTATGGTGGTGTAGTGGTTAGTATGGTGGTGTAGTGGTTAGTATGGTGGTGTAGCGGTTAGTATGGTGGTGTAGTGGTTAGCACAGTGGTGTAGTGGTCAGCGTTGTCGCCTTACAGTAAGATGATCTGGGTTGGATTCACGGTCCGGTATGTTCGGTGTGGAATGTGCATGTTCTCCCCGTACTTGAGTGGGTTTCCTTCAGGTACTCTGGTTTCCAAGCACATGCATGCTGGTTAATCGGTCACTCTAAATTGCCCGTAGGTGTGAGTGCGTGAGTGAGTGTTGGCCATGCGATGGACTGGCGAACGGTCCATGGTGTACCCCGCTTTCACCTGATGATGCTGGGATCCGCTCCTGTGACCCTGACTGGCGGGATAAAGCTTTAGATAATGGATGGATGGATGTTCAGTAGCAAACAGAAGAAGAGATATAAATAGAATGAAAAACAAGTGTTAATGTTGGAGCTGCTTTCCACCATCTCAGAAGCTTCTGGAGAGCAAAGGGACGAAGTTTGATGCTAAGCTCAGTTCACTTCTTCTAGACTGGTAAGCAAACAGCTGTTAATGCTAACATTGAGGAGGAAGGAATGTATGTTTGTTACGATAGGGGTAGACACTACAATCTTCTGATGATACGTTGCCCCCTATTGTTTGGAGGATGCTTTGACAGGTTTCACCATCCTACGCAATACGAACTATGTGGTAGACACTTTTGACGGATTTAGGTATGAATCCATTCTTGCAGTATTTACACCCATAGATGCTGATTGTCTTTCCTGGGCAAGAACATGTGACACATCACGCCTAGAAATGTCCCACATTGGTTGGTAGAGCTGACCAAGACTTCCAAGTACTACCCTGGACCCCTAATTCCACAGACTTGAGCCCAAATGAATCAGTGGGGCCGCCTCAATCAGAGTGTTCGCTCTATGAATCCTCCCTCAGGTGCCTTCCCTCCAACAGCTGTGGGATGCACTGCAGTCAGCATGACTCCAGATACCTGTGACAGCCTACCAGGACCTTATTGAGACTCCCAGCTCTGTCTATCTGGTGTCGGTGCTGCACATGGCGGTTACTCTGGATATAATCTGTTCAGAATAATGTTACTCAACTATGTATGAGTTCACAAGTTGCGAAATCTTCTTTTGTTCCTTCCACTTAAATATCAAATGATGCTGAATTGAGGAAAATAGAACACGAATGATGTCATCACCACAAAAGTGCAAAGCCTTACATCTTTTTTGACTTATGTTTGTTTTGCCGTCATAAAGCTGTCATCACATATAAGGCCTCGGTCACATCATGCTGCAAACATGATCACGTCTTAGAAAAAATCTTTCTCTGCCCAGATGTTGCCATCTGATGCTTTATAATGGAGTACAGTCAGAGAAGAGCTCTAGCATTGGAAATTGTTGTTGCTGTTGAGTTCAGTGAGGAGATTTTCAGCATCCATGGCAAATCAGCATCTGGCTTATTCCACCACCTCAGACAATGGATGCATTGATATGCACTTAATGTTTAGATCATAACCAGATTTAGTACATTTTGATTTCTTAGATCGGATTAAGGCCCAAAAATCTGCTGAAAAAATCTGAATCTGAGGTGAATGAAGAAGTAATAGGTTTGATGGTACTTGGAAGATCTATCATGTTGCAGAGATAGCTACACTCTAACATGAGAGGATGAAGAAGTAGCATTGCCCCAGGCGTATTCTAACCACTTGTCCATCATGTTGAAGGTCCTGTGCCTGGTTAGATCTTTTAAGGATAGATAGCCAATGAAAGGAAGAGTGAATGCAACAATGACTGTCATTCTTGTCTATATTAATATTTAGATCATAATCAGATTTAGTACATTTTGATTTCTTAGATTGGATTAAGGCCCAAAAATCGAATGAAGAAATCTAAAAAATAGAGAGCTGGTTTTTAGCTCAGTGTGTTTTCGGTGAATGTACGCTCCTGCTCTGATTTCTTTCATATTGTGTCAATATGGCAACAAAAGACTTTCTAACTGCCTACACGTTAAAAAACACCTACATTTACATCATGTCATATTCTGTGAGTTCACTGGCTGGTTGCTAAACAGAAATCTGATCTCTGCCTGATTCATTTAAACCTGGAGTTTCCCATTATCTGATCACTCAAGTGCATAAACATGCTTACTGACAAAGTCTGATTTCCTGCTGTCATCAGATCATTAAGTGCACGTCAACATGCTCACTGACAAATGTTGAAAAGTTGAATTCTTGGCTGGAATTCACTTCGGTACACCATTGTGAAACATTGGAACAATGGATGACCAAGTTTGGGATTAACTGCCTTCCCAATGCAGCATTACTCAGACTAATACAGATTCACTGGTGTGCATGTAAATGTATTTAATGTTCTCAATAATATTGAAGAAGTTGGTTTGTGGATGCATGCCAAAGGGGCTAATGGGATGCTCGTCCCATGAAATTTCTTTCATTTCAACCATTTTGCAGGACGCGTATGGAGGGACGATACATGTTTCCAGAGAAATTAGCCCAGTTTTAAAAGAATTGTGTTTGCAAATAAACAGTGAGGCTGCAGATTTTCATTTTGGCCAAGAAGGAGCTCAGTTAGTCAGCCATTTGACAACTGAGACCAACTGATGCAACACATAGATCAGCTGTGATCCGGCTTAATTGGCCCACGCTGGCCCATCACTGATAAGATTGGTGACCCCTGCTGTATAGCAGCATTGCTTGTTTGTCAATATTAAAATCTACATTTTATAAGTGTTATTGGCTGTTCTATGCAAAGAATGGTTGTGTGTATATGCACAGACCCTCTCTCTTGTTTACACGTAGGAAGACTGATCTCAAAAACAAGAGTACTGGACAATTAAGAGAATTGATCTGTGGCCATGCTTACGAGCAGGCGGCTGATTACTAAAGACTGCTGGAGGCAAGGGAGCCACTTTGCGAGGTCAACGTTTCCTGTCAAATGCCATTACAAGAAACATGAAACGACGTCAAGAAGTAGAAAAACTTCATTAAAAACATCTCGACTTCAGACATGCGTTTGGCCCCATATGGCCTAAAGGTGAAGTGCAAAGACAAAGATTTACATGTGTTTCTGATATAGATAAGAAGTTTTCAGCTCTCTCTCTTTTAGTGAGCCGATTTGCTGAGAAAATCACAATAGCCAAAGTCTTAACAGAAAAATTAGATGATACATTGGGTGTGTCTCAAAACCGAGTGAGTGTCTAAGTAGGCAGCTGTTTAAGTAGCAGTGTTCTGTCTGACATCTCTCCTCATAGAACAGATTACTGAGACGCTCTAGTTAGAGAGAGCATGAGTCAACACTTATGTTCTTTTAGGTGTGATACTCACATCCCACAACTAAATTATCATGTTGTTTTAAATTTGGTGAAGTGTGTCCAAACCTGACTTTAATCTTTGAGTACCTTATTTTCAATTTTATTTTTTTATTTTCAGCAATAAGCAACTAGCGTCATGTATTGAGCTATACTTTTGCTCTGTTTTCTACTAGGGAGAACAGATTAGTCCACTAGTCAATTTGTCAACTGTACTGGTCAGCGATGGTGCACTTAGCTTGACGTTGACCAGCTGCTGATCATGTGATTATAACAATTTCAACATTGTTGGAAAAGGTATCTGATCTGCAGAGTTTCAAAGATCAGATATTAAATGTTATCTCAAAGACTACAATCAAAAATCTATTTGTGGTCAGAAAGGGGGTGTAATGTTCTGTTAATCTGTAGATTTTGAAGACTGTTCCTCTTATGTTCACCAAGTTTTAGTGCTTTCAATTTCTCTGGCTCTCTGGACTCATGCATCTTTTCCAGAGTGCATATATCCAGATCACTGAAGATTAACAATGCAAACCAGGCCAAGTCACTTGTTGCAAAGCAGCACCTTCTAATAGGCTACGTCACTTTTCTCACATAACTGATTGACCTGGTTCAGCTTAGGGATGCTGATCATAATGAAAGTATACTGTTGCTGTCAGAACAGAAGAACATTTTGCCATAAACTGTCAATAGGGTCGAAAGTGCGTGAGAAGAACATCTATTTTTCATTTATTTTTTATTTTTTTTATTTTTTATGTTCTTTTTTGGCCTGCCAACACCTCCCCTCTTTGGAGGACTATTCATTCTTTATTATTTATTTCTTTACAACAATCACTGTACTGCAACGTTTTTTCTTTTCCATGCTTTTCCATGTTTGTCTGCTATGTCCAACATCACTTTTAAACCTCATTCTTCATTTTACGTTTAATTCTCTTTCTTTTAAATACTTGTATATGTATTTTAATGCTTTGTTTCTTATTCCTTTGTTTATATAAAGCACTTTGAGTTGTATGAAAAGTGCTATACAAATAACCTTGCCTTGTTTTGCCTTTTGTTTTCTGTTGTTGTATTAGTATTTGATGTGTCTCCTATTCGACAGAGTAATGGTGTTGGGTGGATATGAGTGGTTAAGGCATGAGATAGGAGGGTCTTGTGAAGTCAAGAGCACTTGTTTCATTTTCTTGTGAAGTTAACCACCGAGTTTTGTTCTCACAGCAAAAACCTAAATCTCAATCATGTGCATTCGTTCTACATATATACAAAATGAAGACGTAGGATAGTAGGGAGAGGATAGCTTAGATCAAGCTTATACTAAACTGTAATCTCAGCAAAATGAAACAAAAGGTCTGATCTGATCTGATCTGAGCATCCTGACATTAAAAGTTAATAGTCAATCGTATTAGCAGCTTGACTCAAAGCATTCCTTTAACCCTAACAACAATCGCACCTCAGTTTAAAGCCCTGTGAGGCCGATACATTTGCCTGCACCCCCTTTTGTTTTGTGCCCTTTATTAAGCATCCCCAGCCTCCACCTGCAGACACAGAGCAGGTATCCAGGGAACGTTTTGTCAAAGAACGCAGTCAAACACATCCGGGAGTGTGCCGCTAACATCAGACATTAAGGAGTCCAAGCCAGAGAACTAAAGCAAAGCTAAATCAACTTAACAGTGTTGATCCACCGTGGCACATGAAGCCTGTGACAGGAGAACAAGCGCATAGCCACACACACATGCACCCGCCAGATGGATTTGCAGCGTGTGTGGAAGAGGGCACCGGGCTCATTGACTTTCCTCTGATGTCCTTAACGCTTTGAAGATGTCCCCCAGCTCTACTCACCTTTGAATCCTTATCGCAGTGCAATAGATCAGTGGTGAAATATACCCTCACAAAGTTATGAATTCATGAATTTTGCACTGGAATATTTCTCCAGTATTGCCAGAGTAAAGTTGCACACCTTAAAAACAATAATAAAAAAAGAAGTGAAACTTCCTCATGAAAAATGCAGCTGTACCGTGTTTACAGTACTAATGTATCTGGGTGCATTGTCATAGGTGAGTATTTCAAATGACATCAGGATTGTATCAGGAATAGTCTGCATAAACAAAAAAAGCAAACAGATGGTTCTGGTTCTGGAAGCTGATAGGCTGAGCTGATAAGCTGAGTAGAAGCCTATGGAAAATATCTGATATACACATATGCCTGCAGACATCAACTGAATCCTTAATGCAGTCAGTCTTATTTAAAGCATTGTGCCATTCATGGCAAGATCCTTATGCTGCTTGGAAACCACGTTGGTTGGCAGAGGAATTGCTTTTGGCGGTCATTAGTGATGCTATCAGCATCCGATGGTGTATTTATTTCTTCTGTTTCTAATTTTTCTATCAGATTTTTGTCCACTAACTCATCCCACAGCTTTTGTGATAATGATGCCGTTCCAGCTCTGGAATGTTCTGCCTGATCAAGAATGGTGTGTTGCTTTTTGTACAAGCAATTTCTACTTATTAGATTTACTTATTTTCATCCCCCCCCATAGAAATGAAAGGGGTCTAAAAGTGTGTGCATGCTGCCAGATTTAAGTCCTTTAGCAACACCCTGGAATAGCATAGCAACCACTTAGCAACCATCTGAGATGCCACTGCTCTTATATGATGGACAGAACTCCACCTACCCTACAGTGGTTGCCAGTTCAACTCAATTCAATTCAAGTTAATTTGTGTAGTGCTTTTTACAATAGTGCAGTCACATAGCAGTTTACAGACATTTAAAATCATACAGTCACAACATATATCCCCCAGTGAGCAAGCCAGAGGCAACGGAGGCAAGAAAAACTTCCTCAATGAGCCAACACATCCACCTAGATCACAAGGTGCTACTCATTGTTTGTTAGTGCCTAGAATAAATAGTACATAAAGTTACATCATGGGGTACAGCTTTTTCATATAGAGCCCCCCAGCCTTGGAATAACCTTCCAGTCACTGTTCGAGACTCGGACACAGACTATATGCCAAAAATCTACTTGTTTAGTCAAACTTTTTTAGTGATTTTAGTGATTTAGAGGTTCATTGAGTTCATTGTGGTAACTTATAATGGTAACTTAAGAATGTTGGTGCTGAAGTTTCCTGCTGGTGGACCAGAGGGGTGCCGACCTTTCTGGAAGCCCCCTGTCTTTGTTACCTTTTGGCTCTTCCTTTTAGTTATGCTGGAATAGCCAGGCTTGCTGGAATCACTCATGCACCCTACACTAGATATGGTTCTCAGTGACTCATAACAGAAATAAGTATGTATGTGTTTCCTTGTGAAATTTAACAACTGCCAATCCTGTGCTGTCTAATATGGAACAACTGCGCATCCTGTGCTGTCTAATATGGAACAACTGCGCATCCTGTGCTGTCTAATATAGAACAACTGCCCATCCTGTGCTGTCTAATATGGAACAACTGCCCATCCTGTGCTGTCTAATATGGAACAACTGCCCACCCTGTGCTGTCTAATATGGAACAACTGCCCATCCTGTGCTCACTAATATGGAACAACTGCGCATCCTGTGCTGTCTAATATGGAACAACTGCGCATCCTGTGCTCACTAATATGGAACAACTGCGCATCCGGTGCTCACTAATATGGAACAACTGTGCATCCTGTGCTGTCTAATATGGAACAACTGCCCATCCTGTGCTGTCTAATATGGAACAACTGCCCATCCTGTGTTGTCTAATATAGAACAACTGCCCATCCTGTGCTGTCTAATATGGAACAACTGTCCATCCTGTGCTGTCTAATATGGAACAACTGTCCATCCTGTGCTGTCTGGTCCTGTTGTTTCGTCTGCCTTGACCTACAACCCATGCTTACTTTCTGGAGCTCCTGCTGTCCAGTGCCATGTGGAAAGCTCTGCCCATATGTTGCTGGCACCTCCAGAGATCTGCTTGCTTACTTAATCACAGACGTTTTTCTCTCAGTCATCTCTTCTCTTGCCTTCTCTTGGCTGTTTCCTGCTATTTTGATGACTCTTTTTTTCAATTTTCTTTTCTTTTACTCTACATTTAATATTGCATATAATTGTAAATGGTGTTTGTTGTGCATTGCCTTTGTGATTTTTGTGCTGCACTTTGTCGACCAGAGGACCAGAAGAGGATGGACTTAGTTAACTTCTTTCATTCTGTTTATATATGTCTTCTCTTGTGTAATAGGTATAGTACGGTGATGCTGCATGTTTCTTTGGGATCAATAAAGTGTTCTCTTATCTTTCAGTCTTGCTTCTTCTCAAGGTTTTATTCTCTTGCTGTGAGGGAGTTTATCTTGCCACTGTTGCTCCTGCTGGCGGTCATTGTTGGGCTTGCGCTGGATTTTCTGTAAAGCTGCTTTGTGACAACATTTGTTGTAACAGGCACTATAAAAAAAAGCCTTGACTTGACTCGCCACTGTTCATATCATATTAGAATCATACACTACAGTCAGTAAACACTGTGGTTAAAGGTTTTTGGACACTGAACAACTTTGATTGCAAGAGGATAGCAGCCCACTGTTGGCCCGCTAACAACAAAGCTGGCAGTCCACCAGAGGTTTGCTCAGCGATTTCTCGTTCGGCTTATCGGTGGGTAAGTGTAGTATTAAAGAAACTGTCACTTTTCATCACTCGTTTTCCTCTCACAGTCATATTTACTTATTTTTTCTTCATCTCTCTCTTTCTTGGCACATTGTATCCTTAGCTCAGTAAACTATTTTCATCTAACACAGTGTCAGCAGTAACAACAAAATCAGTCTTCAGGCGCAGTCCTTCATTTTCTTTCTCAGGATTCTTTGCAACATTGGTTTAAGTTTATTTTTTTTTAAATAAAAGTCTCTGTGCATTTAAAATCTAACCAGTTTTACCAGTTAGGAGTTCATTTTGTCTAATAACACCACTTATCCACTGAAAAACAGCCACTACAAGGGTGTAACTACAAGGGAAGTTTGATCCCTGGTGATGCCCCAGCCAACTGTGGGTCCTTCCTTTCCCTCATCATTCAGCATGTTGCTAGCTAACACAAACACCTGTTAGCTAATGTAGTAGAATTGTCTGTTAGCGTTCTCCTCTATGCTTCTCCAGTTTGAAGAGATTTGGTTGCACATCACATGTCTTGGGGGGACAGAAGTGCTAGAAGTGCTAATCTTTACTGCCCCAACTTGTTAGAGACTGGAAATGAAAGCTTTAATAAAAAAAATAAAAAAAATAAATAAATAAATAAAAGACTCTATCATTAATTGACCCTTTATAGCTGTCCTTAAATAATTCTACCTGCCTATCACTCTCCGTTCATCACTTTGAAATTTGTGTTTGAATACAGAGCAGTTTGACCTCCATATTAACCCTCATACACATACAATAGGGGGCAGTGGTGGGCAGCTCTACCCACAGTGCCAGGGAAGGTGCCAAATGTTTTGACATTCCCATCCTTAGTCCCCACCAGCACCAGTTTGGTCCTGTCCAGTTTTCAAGGGGGTGGGCTCCACCTTGTCATACCGATCCATTCAATGAAACACCCAGATATAACATAGTGTTGCAGTTTACGGTAGGTGAAGGTAGTGTTGGGAGTCTTACCCAAGGACACTTATTGGTGTGGTGTAAGGTGGTTACACAGGTGGGGAATTAAACACAACAAGCATGCTGAGTAGGCTACTTTCATCATTGAGGAACAGGGGGTTTCAGAGCCTCGTTCGGAAAATGAAACTCTGAGCCTGTTTGCATTGGTGCACCATGGAAAGCCTGACTGTGTATTCCTTTCACCCTTTGTCAAAAAGTTCTTTCTGCTGAGACACAGCTGATCTACTAACCTGGCTGCCGTCATGATGCCAACACCCGAGATAACAGTGATCGATCAAGCAAGTTCATGCCAAAGTTCGCAAGAAATTAAACAGATGTGAGCTCTCTTCTCTCCTACTCTATCTGAATGTAGAAGGTAATCAAGTCTTCATTTCGGTGGGTACCGACAACATAATGAAACTGGATAACTGGGAATAAATGAGATGCTTTCATTAAGGTTCATGAGTTTAGTGGATATCAAAGATTGTATCTGTACCAGCGTTTCATGAATATGTAAAGGCAGCGTTCTGAATTTCGAACTGTTGCTGCGGGCAAGAATAGACATGTGCACATGAACCTGCTCATATTTTTTACTTAGTGAAGTCGCATTTAAAGACACCACGCGCAAGCACACACAGCCAGGTCTGTATTGCTGTCGTTGTTGGGTGTTTCTGTGTGCAGACTATACTTTCAATCACATTACCCTTGGTCAGAATACACAACCCAGCCAACCTCAATGTAATCTCCCTATTTACAGGGTTCCAGCATGTCCTCCTGTTTTACATGGGTCTACAACACCTTCCCCCATTCCCCCCAACCCCATTTACTCTAGTTTATTTAGCTTATCAGTTCTTTTTTGTTATAAAATAACTGCCAACATTCCAATGTTGATATTTGCTAAAGCTCTACAGCTCTGGCCTTTAGAATACATTACAATAGACTGCAATGGACTCTATGATGCACATTCTATGAAAACTGCCACATCAGCAAAGAGTAAAAGCGGTGGAGGCCATGATCATGCTGCAGTAATTGCTCTTTTATTAACACTCTACATTAGTGTCAGAGGTAGAATAGCGCCCACCAGTGAACGGGTAAGGTACAAGGCTTCCACAAACCCAAAAGACATATCAATGGAAGATGATCGAACCTGACTGAGGAATGCAAAAGAAGAGGCAGATGGTTGGTGAGGACAGCGATCGAGTCAGAGTGATGAGGCTCGACAGTGGAGCCCGACTAGAGAATAACAAAAGGGATGATGGCTGGCGAGGACGCCTGGACTGTGGCCAGAAGTGAGGACCTGCTGACGAGGCAGCCTGGCGCCGTTTACATTGGGCTTTTTTTGAGCGGGTGCTGGCGGCGTGGCTGTTCAAAGCCGAGCATAGGAGCTCCGGCATGCATGAGCAACAGCCTTACTGGCATCTGGGTGGCAAAGGAAGCGGAGAGTGGCCGTGGGTGCATCGCTGTAACATAAGCCTTTGAAGAGATCCACTACAATGAGGAGAAGAATGCAGCTCTCAGTCCCTCTGGTGCTTCAGGCGAAGAGGATGTGGCCTTGAGGAAGGACTAGCAGGGCATGTGGCCCAAGAGCATGCGTTTGTCTTATGTGTATGGACATTCCAGAACACCTGCTGACAGGGTCTCTTCTTTGACTTTGTAAGGTCATCAAGATGACTCTTTTGAAAACAGGGGCCAGTGTAGTGCCCCACTATTGGCTTGCATCAACTGTGGATGCATGAGGGCTCATGGGAACTGTCAGCCTTGTGGTAGGAGAGACCTTAAATCTTGTAAATAATCAGGACAGCCAGGTTCAAGAGTGTGACCGTTGATGGCCTGCCTACTGTCTCAGCCTTCCAGTCAGCAGTGGGTGTGTATCTACTGCTGTTGTTTCATCTTTGCCAAACATCCCAACACTAGTAAAGTAGAGTAAAGCACGTGGAAGGTGTGCACTGTGTGTATGTGTCATGTTTACGTGCTCTGATGTTGGTTTATAAGTGTGTTGTGGCGGTCATTGTCTGCAGGGGTTGTATGGTTTGTGATGACCTCCCTGCTGTTTTCCCAGCAGTTTATGTGCATTTTCTGCTGGTGTTAATAAAGAGCTTGTTTCTAGCAGAAATCATAGCTTCTCCTGTATTTCCCTCTTCACCACTAGAACATGTACAGTATACTTATCCATATGGATGATCATACTACTATTACTACTACTACTACTACCTTGGATATGGCAACATGTGGACACATACTAAAAGTAGCTCTGTTAGTAGACTACTGTTTGGACTTAACAGTGTGTTATCTCCTAAGAGCACTGTTAATGTTCCAAAACGTGCAGTAAAAGCCATTTCATCACATCAAAAACAGTATATAATTAAGGTTCTACCATAATCATATTTATAAAACACGTGACACAAACAAAGCATCTCCACGCATCGTGGTGCATGCCTCAACGAGGCCTGTAATTATGTGTGGAGAGTCAACACGTGCACTTCAGAGCAGCTTCTCTAAACACCATTGCTACAGTAGCCAAAATAAAGAAACACCCACTTTCTCCAGGCAGAGATGATTCATTTCACACACACACACATATGCACAAAGCTGGAAACTGAAATGTCAGCGTTTCATATATAGGAAAGTAGATTTTCCAGGAATGTGGTTACATCCACAAAAGATACATGACTAATTGTAAAGGAAAGTTTGAGTCTCACTTCCAACAGCTGCGTATGGGAAGCCATCCTTTAGCATCCAAGTACATTAAGCATAGATCTGGGGAGAGAGGAGGCAAATAGCTGGGAAATATGACAACACATGATACTACCGATACTTAAAAATCTCATCAGGTGGAGGGGACTTTATGGAAATTTGATATATGGTAATATATGCATTCCTAGTACAGCATATAGGGATTTTCCATATATCCAACTTTTATTACTCTTATATGGATATACATGCCAACTTAACATGGAACATATATTTCAGCCTTATATCAGAGTACATAAACATATATGTGTAACGCATATAGTAAACAATATACAGCCTTGAGCTGTAGAGTATAAAGTGTTTATGCATTGTTGCTTTTACTTTATTATAAAGTTAAAAGTAGAACATACATGACTAAATATTTGTGCATTGTGAGCTATACAATTAAATCATTAAAAGAAATGAAAATATTGTTCACTAATATTGGAAAAAACTATACAAATAATGTATTAATTATATAATAATGTGTGTATCAGACATGTATGTGTAATCCATGTAGTTTGTATATACAGTACTGTGCAAAAGTTACAGGTGCTAAAAAACAGTAGTGTTTTTAAGCATGTAAGTGTGTGTATTTAACCCTTTCCAAACTTCTGCTTGTGGAAACAACCCAGTACTATTTACAGTTCTCATCTAATACCTGCTTTGACTGCTCAGTACTTCATTAAGCTAAATCAAGATTGCTGCTGAAGGAACTGAATACATTCATACAGTGTCTGGGGCGTCCAGGAGAAATCTGGAACTACACTTAGTTCTTCAAACTGGAGCTCAAGATATGATCTACTTCTTTCACAATAAGATATTCATGTTACTTTGTATTGTATGTATGATTATGTACATCTGTTCTAATCATATCAGGTGGTGAAAATACACATGTTGCTAATATAAAGGCTTTTAAACAATTAGCTTAGATGCCTCAGACTTTTGCACAGTAGTGTACATCCAGTATTTGATACTCACATATATGTACGCACATGTATATAAAAAAATGACTACATCACTAATGTAAGTCCTTTATTTTATTGCCTTTGGATATAAACAATCTGTGGCACAGTGGTGTAGTGGTCAGCATGGTGGTGCGATGGTTAGCACTGTCGCCTCACAGCAAGATGATCCGGGTTGGATATGTAAATAATCATACATACAATACAAAGTAACATGAATATCTTATTGTGAAAGAAGTAGATCATATCTTGAGCTCCAGTTTGAATAACTAAGTGTAGTTCCAGATTTCTTCTGGACGCCCCAGACATTGTATGAATGTGTTCAGTTCCTTCAGCAGCAATCTTGATTTAGCTTAATGAAGTACTGAGCAGTCAAAGCAGGTATTAGATGAGAACTATAAGATGAGAAAAATACTGGAAGTAGTCAGCACTGTCTCCTCACAGTAAGATGATCTGGGTTGGATTCCCGGTCCGGGTCGTTTGTGTGGAGTGTATATGTTCTCCCCATGTTTGAGTGGGTTTCCTTCGGGTACTCCGGTTTCCTCCCACAGTCCAAACACATGCATGTTAGGTTGATCACTCACTCTAAACTGCCCGTAGGTGTGAGTGTGTACGTGAGCGTGTGTTAGCTATGCAATGTATTGGTGACCTATCCACGGTGTATCCTGCCTTCGTGTGATGATGCTGGGATTAGCTACAGCCTCCCATGACCCCTGCCTGGCAAGATAAAGCAGAAGATTATGGATGGATATAAACAATCAGGCTGGGCAGAGTAGTGCTCTTTAGATACACAGCATTTACCATGCAGCATCACCTGCAAACAAGTAGCTGTTGTCATATGAGAAGGTTTTTAGCCTTGTGTTAAGTCAAGAAGCTTAGTTACAAAGTGAACCAATTACACAGCTCCACATGTGGGGACAGGACCTGAGATCAGTTGCCTGGACCTCTCCCAGGCTCGAAAACAACTTTCACACCAAATGTACTGAACTCACAGAGCAAGTTGCCCTCGGTCTGGAAAAGATGAGCTCGAATACATTCAATGTTTATATTAATGTTTGCATGAATATGCAGTTTAGAAAGAAACAGGAGGAAAAATGTAATAGTATTTAATACATTGATAATAAGGTTTTAGATACTGAGTTAAAGTGCATATACTGTGATAAGAGTTCATTATTTGTATAAGTGTCTTTGAGTTGCTTGGAAAGTGCTATATAAATAAAATGTATTATTAAAAAAATGTATTATTATAGAGTCTGTCCATGTACTATGTAGCTACCATTCCACATGGTACAACTTGAAAATACAAGCTTGAACACTGGAAGCTGGTTAAGAGAACTGCAGTTGATGAATACCTTTATGTAGAACATCCTACAGTGCCACAATCAAACAAGATGCAACAAGAATCTTCAAGAAACATGTAACAACTGATGGCTAAAATTTCCCACAATACCTGTGTAATAAGACGTTGTTCACTACTTACTGTAAATGTGAAACTTTCCTTTCAATGAAACAATTTCACTTTCTGTGGTTTGGAATCAATCACTCCTTAAAAGTGAAACTAAAGTTGCACTAAACTTTACTCCCTCACTGGACTCTATTTATTACACATTGCACAATTTGCACACTACCGGCAATTATTTATTATTCTCTGTCTGTACTGTGTTGTGTTGTGTTGTCTGTCCACACTTGTTTGTTTGTGTTGCACTTGTGTCTTGTATGCACTGTCTATGTTGCACCATGGTCCTGGAGGAACGTTGTTTCGTTTCACTGTGTACTCTGTATGTAGTTGAAATGACAATAAAACCCACTTGACTTGACTTGACTTGAAGTCTGTGTGCACAGCTTTTCTACTCAGAGTGCACTCAGTGCGTCATTTTCTGTATTCACTGCATTATAGGGACGTGTTGTATGGTGATCAAAAAGTATTAAAACTATAAATTAGTAAACAATTGGAGATCAAACCTGCTCTGTTTGGATTGAAGACCCAACTCTGTATTTCCATTCTAATGAGGTTGATCTTGTTCTTGTTCAGGTAAACAGTAAACATGTACCAAGTGTATCCTTTAAATAATGTTCCAATGATCAATAAATGATCAATATATATCATCATATGTCTCTCCTCTCCATGTAAACTGGTGGTCCTAATCATGGGTAATACTTCCATAATCATTCCCTTAACCAATCATATGGCTAACGTCTCTCTCTGGCCCCGCCCACACTAACCAGTTTCCCAGTCTGAGAAACTTGGCAAGCTAAAGCTAGCCAAAAGCTCAGTTGCCCGCTCTTTAGGAACATTTCCAGATGAATGGACCAATAGAAATGCTCCAAAATAGCACAGAAAAACTTCTGGTTCCATTGACTTGTATTGAAAGTACAAACTTTTTTGGCCTCCTGTGTACAAAATAATAAGCGAGCATTGCTTCATACTTCTATTTGTTCGTCCATCTAGCTGCATGTCTGTTTGTTCCTTCATCTATTTGTCCATCGGCACATCTGCCTGATAATTTTAGTTCTGTACGAGGGGCAGAGCAGGTAGGAGTGTTGGAGAGAAAGGCTCTCAATCAAGCTGCTCATTAGCCATGCCCACTCAGTTCTCAGATAGATCTGAACAGCATTTTTTAAATTATATTTATATTCCTTCATAAGTTTTGCAGTATGTTTAATAAAAAACCCAAGTTTAATATCATACCTGTTCAATATTTTGCTCCCAGCATCTTTATCTACAACAACATAGTCCAGCTTGGTAGCCTTTTAAATTGGAAATTCACCATAATGTAGCGACTCCAAAGAAAGATTGCTATAATTCCTATTCGGCTGAATGCAGTTTATTCATGTTCGGTTAAATCTGCCCAACTTTGTGACAGTCGCTACTGAGAAAGCTCTTCTGGCCAGAGAATGGATCGGTCAAGTAGAGTGCACTGAAATCCACGGCGCAGTGAGAGAAGCTGCTGAAGGTCAGGATGAGGCTCAGAATGAAGCTGTGATTGCATTAGTCACCCTTTTTCCATGCACACACACACACATACACACACAGTCCAGTGCAAAGGCAGGGAGCAGTGCGAAGAGGGAGTCCGCCACACACTCTCACACACACACGCCCACTGGGACTGGAAAGACTGGGTCAGACAGGCAGCTGGAGCTAATCATGGAATGATCTTTCCTCTTTCTCGTTCAGCCAGTCTCTTTCATGCACACTCTTTCACTCCACCTGTCTTTTCTTCCACTCTACGGCCACCGCTTTGTCCAGAAAGGCCGGCCCGTCCCGCCTTCTTTGATATGCTTTTACAGGCTACTTTTAACATCCCAGTGCAAACCTAAAGCGAGAGTTTGGTAAAAAACGTCCTTCTTCAGTTTCGTAGGAGTTATAAATGAGTTGGCTGACGACTCCAGCATTGACTGACTGCTAACTCGCTCGCCATAGCAGTGCTGATGCCTCATTGTCAACAAAATGTTTTGTTTAACAGTTCCTGCTTTGGAAACAACCTCATCTAGTTTAGTAACTAGCTCTTCCACACATTAACTGAGATCTTATACATCTTCTGTCTTCAGTTTGAGAAATAAGTAGCAATTCACTCTTTCTACCAGATTCACCAATTTGCTCCAGCATAAGCTACGTTCACATTACAAGCCTCATAAATCAATTTTTTGCTCTTAATTTTGCTGGTCCATGTTCATAAATGTACCCAGCCTGAAGCAGAAGCTGGTCTGCTACACTATGAACTTCCCCTGTATTTGTATTTAATGTTTGTTTTTCTCTATTGGATGGTTTTACCCCCACAGAAATAAAAGCTTTAGCAAAAGTTCTGTCAGAAAGACTCCAGAGAGTCCTGGGAGGCGGCTTCGCCCCTGCTGTCCGTACCCAGCCGAATCTGCGAGGGTCTGCGCGCTTAAAAACTTGGTCTTAGGGCTGGACCTATGCCAAAGACTTGATTTACAATAACTAACCTTTCAACTGTACACTTATCGAAGATTAAACATCATTACATTCATCAACTCGTGGAGTATTTTTGGCAGAACTTAGAGTTTAAGACATTTAGGAGGGTTCTGACCCGCACCCCACCACCATGCCCAAGGACCCCTTGTATTTTGTACCTTAATCTTTAGTACTTTGACATAGCATGGCACACAAGTCCCTAGCTGAAAACACTTGTGGTAGCCAACAGAAGGCCTGACAGTATTACTTTCAATGTGAGTCAATGGAACCAGAGTTTTGTCCAAGCTATTTTGGAGCATTTCTATTGGTCCATTTATCATGAAACTTTGTAAGTTGTAAAATGGCAGTTTCCGTGTTAAAATTATGTGGACAAATAAAGAAAAGTCAAAGAAGATTCTGAGTAGATGCTCTTCTTACATAAGAACAAACCCCAAATAAAAAAATAAAAAAAACACTAGTGAACGTTAAAAACTGCATATGTGGGTTTCAAGAAGAATTTTTTCTAGTGACAGTTGGTCCAATGTTACAGACCCATATTACTTCTTAGCTACATTAGCACTGTGGCTTCATTGCAAAATGAAATAAGTGAACTTGGGACCCCCTGAACATGTCTTGGCCTCTGGACCACACTGGAAGACAATCGTGTGAATGTATTTGTCCGTGGCTCTGGTGTGAACTCTACTCTTCCACTGGCAGGTCCCGGAGTTTCTGCTTGCTCGCACCGCAATGCTCCTCTATTGAAAGAAATCGGAGCATAGCTATGACTGAAACCAGAGAGGGAGGGAAAAAAACACAGGTTTTAAATGGCCCTCTGCACAATGACACTGAACAAAATGACTAAGTCAATGCCAGCGTCTCTAAATCCTTCCTCTGGGTCCCCTACTGTGCTGCATTATTCCCCTTTAACGGGAAATCCCTTTAAATGGGAAATCTCTGAATGGTCTTAGTGAACATTAGAGCCCTTTGTCTATTCATCTTTACATCTGTAGCGGAACAGCAGAAATCACTCAAGGCATTTTACAGCGCGTCAAAAACCAGCCTGAGAGGATTGAGAAACGCCAAATCACTTTACTCCATTCTGATCCCTTCTCTCTCTCCCCCCCACTCCCTTCATCATCCACATTTCTAACGCTTTGTGCTCTATCTCTCTCCCCCTCTGAGTCCTAGCTAAGTGGAATATCTAAAGAATCACAGATGATTTTTGATTTTTTTTTTCTTTCCCCCACACGCACACACACTTTTTTTTTTTTTTTTCTCGGAGAGTCTGTCAGGCTCTCCACTTTCAAGCAATCAGCAGATCAGGAAGGCCTTTCTGAAGTGACATTAGGAGGCCAGTGAGCATCTCTGAGCGCGCTCCAATAAAGGGGAACACCCTCCACCCCCTCTCCACCGCAAACCCCACCACCCCCCTCACCCCCCAACTCGTTTTCTCCATCTGTCAGCCCCTGCCTCCCCGAAGAACAGCAAAAGAAATCAATGCCCTCCTTTAAGCTGTGCTGCGCTGGGGAATAGGAGCACGGAAAGCTCAAAGCAGCTTTAAACAAGTTTACCATGTTCCTCAAGATGTGCAAAGCCCAGCACAGAGGAAGTTCCACACACACACAAAAAAAGAAAAAGGCGTATTTGTTTTTATTTGCATGCCTTTGCTCTTCCTCTGCTAGACTTTGATGCCAGCTCTGCTATTCTGTTCCATCGCTGAACAAGAATATTGCTCTTTATTTGGATTACGAGAAGAAGTGTAGAAGTCCCAGCGCTGCGCCAACAGACTCAGGCTATGTTGTAAACTAAAGCCCTTCTCAGTGTATAGTGCGCTCACTATTCCAGAAACTTTTCAGTTGAGCCAACTCCAAGAGTCAGTTCAACAATTATCTCCATTCTCAATTCCTAAAACTGAAATGCAGAGGCGGGAAAATATGTGAACTCTTTGGAATTACCTAGTCAGTGGTCATACACGGGGATCTGCTCTTCATCCAAGTCACAAGTAATAATAGTCTTTCATGTATCCGTGCACTATACAAGCATTACACACCCTCGGACTTAGGAACAGGTCAAACCTCCACTGGCAGAAACAACCTCAATCAAGGGCTCCAGGTAGCTGCGGTCAGACCTGCACAATGTTCACAAAGAATATTGGACCGTTAGTCCTTACAGACCTGCTCCAGCTCAGCCATATTCTCTGGATGTCTAGTGTGAATGTATGTCCTCAGGTCATTCCACAGCATCTCTACTGGGTTCAGGTCAGGGTTGGGATTCTCCAGTCATTCTGAAGTAAGTTAGTAGTTTTACTTTTATGTTGAGGGTCATTGTCCTGCTGCATCACCCAACTTATACTGCGACACCCACAGTGACATGATACCATGATACACCACACCCTCTCTCTTCAGAGGACCATTAGTTCTTCATTATTTATTTCTTTACAACAGTCATTGTACTGCAACATTTTTTCTTTTCCATGCAGATAGGGTTGGGGGGCTCCGAATTGGAGGGACTGGGAAGTGAAATGCAGGAGGTGGTGCAAGGGAGGAAAATGAAGTGAAAAACATAGAGAATCGGAAAGAAAACACACAAACCAACAAGAAAAACAAACAAACAAACAAACAAAAAAACATATATGTATACATACATATATCCATTTATACCTAAGCAGAAAACAGAAACATGAACATATGTGTAAATTTTATTTAATAATGTTCACCTATTTATTCATGTGTGTGTATTTTTTTTTCTTTTCCTTATTGATTTTTATCTTATTTACTGTAATGTTTGAATTAGATGTTTCCAAACTGGGTCTGTATTGGTGTGTCTGGTTCTGAGAGTGTTTCTAGATAGTTAATAGATTTTTCCACTGGATGATGTTAATATTATTTTTTGTTTTCCAGTTTTGTGTTCTGTTGTTGTATTACTGTTTGATGTGTCTCCTAATAGGCAGAGTAATGGTGTTGGGTGGATATGAGTGTTTAGGGCACGAGATAGGAGGGTGATAACATCTGGTTAACGGGTTTACATTGCCATTTAGCGAGGATATAATTATCAGCTGTGTTTTGGGTGCAGTGCATACATATTGGTGAGCTAGTGAATCCCATTTTATACATTTTGTGTGTGGTGTAATGTACTTTGTGGATAATTTTATACTGAATGAGTTGTAAGTTAGTGTTTCTGACCATGTGGTGATTTCTGGGTCCATGTGTGTAACAATAATGACCCTAATACCTTAATAAACATGGGAATTCATTTTTTTTGATGATGGCAGTCAGTCCTGGTCCAGAGGTAGCAAAGCAGACCCAAGTTATGGTGCTTCCTCTAGTATTCTTCACTGTTGGGGTGGCAATTTCTTTATAGTGCTGTAAGTGAACATTTCAACCTTGGTTTTATTTCATTAGTCCATTAAACATTATATATATATTATAACAGTAAATAAATAGTAGCATTTTCAACTATCAAAAGCAGGCATGCAGATACATATGAAATGACTTCTTCCATGGTGTCCTGCTGTGGATACCATCCCTGTCTTTTGTATGGCAAACTCATGAACACGGTAACCAGTTGCAACAATACATTCAACTCTTTCACTGTAACTCTTTGTTTTGTTTTGTTTGGATTTTTACTTCATTGAGCATTTGGATGGATCTTGGCTGGGTGAACTCATCTAGAGACAGTAGATATAGTACTAAAACATCTCCTTTTATTGACCATGTGTCTAACTGTAGACTGATAAATATCTAAACTCTCACTCTATAGATCACAGCTCTTTTGAGATCTATTTTTTCACCAGGTGTGGTTCATATCAGCAGATGGCTCTTGTGAACAGCAACCTTTGTTTGAGTGGTTTTAGGCAAAAGTATCTCTAACCCATAGCCCACTCTCATTCTACTGGACTGCAGGTTTACTAACTACTAACTCCAATGAACTTCTGTTGACGTCATAAGCCTAGGGGTTCACAAACTCCTTCCAGCCTACACGGTGAATGTTTGATTAAGGTGTTCAATATGGGCCAGAAATGTATTCTTCTTTTTTGGTGTTATTAGTTTCTGTACTGATGCTTAGATGAGAAGTGAGTTACAATTAATGACTGCAGGTGAGGAAAGGGTTCACATATTATTATTATTTTTATATATATATTTTTTATTTTATTTTGTTGCAATTGTACATAATTATGATTGATGGTATGAATGTGAAGTTCATGTGCCAGTCCCTCAGTATTTTCTTAGGAACATACAATGACTTATTATCACTTAACAAGGCAGGTTAGGGAGCTTAACTCTAGGTATAAGAGGCTGCATGAGGTACAGTTTAAGTAGGCTATGAGGGTCTAACTGATTTTCTTCTGCTGTCTTTGGGCGGGTAAAAGTTGATTCAGTTTTGTATTACTTTTGCATCTGGTGATGAATTTGGTCTGCATTTCTCAGGCAGGCTGTCTAGATAGTGTTGGCAGAATATCTCACACTCTATTGGTACGCAGGAGTGAGCACACTTGAACTTCTCTACGTGAAATCAAATCCAAGGCTTTGGAGTCGATTCTGGATTCCCAAATGCCTGGAATCTGAGAATCCAGTATTTGTGGGATTGACTCCCAGCCCTACTGAAAACATAGGGGGAAAATGTCAAGTGCACTCTTCAAATCACAGAATACCCAGAATGCACTGTTAACATTTTCTCTGTTTTTGTAGGAAGGAATGTAACTACTGTCACAGTGTGATGAGCCAGTTCATGTAACGTTATCATCTGAAATTGGAAAATGATGTACGTGCAACACAAATTCTCTGCCCTAAATTAATATTTGCTAACATTTTATTTGAAGACTACCTACATAGGGTCTACATAACAACTGAATAGGGACTGAATAACATTAATGGAGGAATGTTTAAGTATTTATGACCAGCTTTTGCTTGTAACTGTAAGATGACACAAGATGTTTTGTGAAGTAAATTATATTGTATTGATATTAAGACCTTAAACTGAAGTCTAAACACTGTTATGAACATTGTTAACAAGTACTGAATCTAAGAGATAAGGTCTCATTTAGAGGCTGATGTCCATTCTATGTAGTTCTCTGTGAGTCAGTATACAAAATCCTTTCAATATCATGTACTTCAGTTTATAGAATCTTGCCACTGCTGACATAAGCTGTTAATAAAAACTCAAATAATGCATTATAAATATGTTATTATGTGCTTATGCATGTGTTGTCCTTATATATGTACATAGTAAATAGTATTCTAAACAGTGATTTTTGATTTTCTATTGTAGAAAATAGTGATTTGGGGACCATTTATATTCTATATCATAATGTTCTATATAGTCCTCCTGGTTTTCTAATGTAGAGAACAGTTAGAGTAGCATGTCTGGTTTCTGTAATAGCATCTTGCATAAAGTTCCTTAATTTCCACTTTTTAAATTTGGTTCTTTATAGTGATCTACACATTGGAGCTTATTTATGTAAGAAATAGTGATTATGTGATCATTTCTGTTGTATATCATAGCTTTCTGTATACTGTGCAAAAGTATTAGGAACCTAAGCCCATAGTTTATCTTAGCAATAAGTATAGTCACCTGTAAGAACACCAGATATCAATGGAACAGGAATCATATAATCATAAATACAATATAAAGTAGCATAAATATCTTATTGTGAGAGAAGTAGATCATATCTTGAGCTCCAGTTTGAAGAACAAAGTGTAGTTCCAGATTTCTCCTGGACGCCCCAGACATTGTATGAATGTATTCAGTTCCTTCAGCAGCAATCTTGATTTAGCTTAATGAAGTACTGAGCAGTCAAAGCAGGTATTAGATGAGAACTGTAAATATTACTGGGTTGTTTCCACAAGGAGAAGCTTGAAAAGGGTTAAATAAACACACTGATGTATGTAAAAGCACTACTTACTGTATTAATACTGTTTAATATTTAATATAAAAACATCCTGCCTGGAAAAATATGTCACCAGGTGTATGAAGTTTTTTGTACGGAACTGTATATTCTTATATAACTCTATAAAATAGTGTTTTATATAATACATCTATTTATCTTCTGACAGGAATAGCAATTAAATGACCATTTATAATCCCTATAGAAGTGTTCTGATTCTCTAATGTGGACAGTAGTGAGCACGTTCCTATGATCATGTTTCACTACCTCATTTACTGGCATAACATTTAAAATATACATATAAATAAAAAAAAAATTAATTAATTAATTAATTAATGTAATGCCTCGGTTTCAACATTTGATAAGATGCCTTTGCACTATTTTTAATTTAATGCAGCTTTAAAATGATTTGCACACTTACATTCTTTTATTATTTATATTAACATTTATATGAAACTGGAATATTTTTCAAGCTACTTTGGAGCATTTCTATTGGCCCATTCATTAAAAAATGTCACACAATGTAAACAAACATTGGAATGTTCAAATGATGTAGAAAACTCTCTCTCTTTCTCTCTCTCTCTCTCTCTCTCTCTCTCTCTCTCTCTCTCTATATATATATATATATATATATATATATATATATATATATATATATATATAAATTATTTTTCCAATGTAACAAACACATAGTGAAACATATAGTGAAATAGTGAATCACTGGATTGCCAATGTTGGGTGCTGTGATAAGGGGGCTATTTTGAATAAGGCATCACTCTCAACACACACAAACTCGGTCAAGTTCTGCCGGGAGCGGGGGGTGTCAAGTGTAAGCCGGGGCATCGGCATCTTCAAAAGCCGACCGAAAAGAAAAAAAAACAAACAACAAACAAAGAAAAACGTCATGCCCTTGTGTGTTGACATCTCAAGCGATGATGTCTTCATTTCATATTATTCTCACCTGATGTTAGCGAGAGAGGCGGGCAAGCAAACAAGCAGAGAAAGAGAGAGAGAGAGTGAGTGAGTGAGTGAGTGAGTAAGAGAAAGAGAGAGAAAGAAAGAAGAGAGAGATTAAAGTAAACAGATGTAACAAGATTTCTCTGGGTTAATAAGACAGACAACGAAAACAACTAGGACAACGTCATTCACTTCTCCATTCCGCCCGAAGCCACATCCAACACGGTTTGATTGAAACACTTCTTGATCTCCCAGAGGCATCGACTCTAATATGACAATTATACACTTGAACCACAATGCTAGCTGAGAGCCCTCCACAGTAATGAAACTCAGAATGAGTTAATTAGATCCTTCTGTGGCCGAGAGCCGGGCTGTGGAGTGTTCCACCTTTTCATGCCAATCCAGAATGTGATTACCACAAGGGCCGTTCAAGTGATATTAACAAAAGGTTATTACAAAGGGATGTCCCGAAGACCACTCAGCTCGCGTGTTTCGCGGCCTGGTCCGCAGCCCGCCGTTAGCGGGACATTATCCACCCCATTTACAGTAAAACGCTGCACAGGGATTCAACCAATGTATGGGGCGCAGTAATCTGCAGCTGATTGTTGCGTGTCTTCAGGGTTTGGAGCATATGGAAGCGCCAAGGAAAGGGCGAGTCTCCCTTAACGCCGCTCACTCGTCCTCTAGTGAACTGCTGGAAGGATGGGCCAACATCTGTTAAACCGCCCTTGCCCCGAGCCAAACGCTGAAGAGTGGCCAAGCAGTCTGCATTATGGTTCAGAACACATATCTCACACGCTCAGTTCTATTTTTTTATGTTTGTATCTCTTTATTATAATTGAATTGAATTGAATTATTCTTACTTCATACTGTTTAACTGCATTGATTGCTTTCATTGTTCAGTTGAGTTCACTCTTTATATCTTCTTTAGGACGTATATATATGGCAATGAGTGCATAAAAGGCATGCAATAATAATGGGAGCCTCTTTTATAAGGACCTCAATATGGAGAAAAAGCGTCTAAGCATTAAATGGTTACGTGTGTTGTAGTTGTCTTTGCTTAAGAACCTCCGTGCAGTAGAACCAGATTATCATCACATGCTTAAATGGATATTTGCATGGCTAAATGGTTGTTAAGCCGTTAAGGCTATATCTAGAAGCTATATATATAGAACCAGAACTCTGAAGTCTAGCACCCTTATGACATGTTAAGTAGTGCTGATAATAAAATAATTTAGCTATCATAGAACATTTCTGGTACTATCTAGAGTCCTAGAGTCTAGCTTAGTCCTATCTAGAACCTTAGCCCTGTGGTTTATCACTCCAGTCTAGTACACTTGACATATTATGTAGTGCTGTGGATTAAGTACTCCATCTATCTATCTACAGCATAGAGTCATTTTCGGTACTATCTAGAATCAGAACCCCACCGTCTAATATACTTTTGATGTGGTATGCAGTGCTGTTAACTTTATCTATCTATCTATCTATCTATCTATCTATCTATCTATCTATCTATCTATCTATCTATCTATCTATCTATCTACCCAGTCTAGTACACTTGACATGTTAAGTAGTGCTGTTAATAAAGTAATATCTATCTATCTATCTATCTATCTATCTATCTATCTATCTATCTATCTATCTATCTATCTATCTATCTATCTATCTACCCAGTCTAGTACACTTGACATGTTAAGTAGTGCTGTTAATAAAGTAATTTCTATCTATCTATCTATCTATCTATCTATCTATCTTTGTCTCCAGTCTAGTACACCTGTTATGTAGTGCTGTTAATAAAGTGCATCAGTCTATCTAAGTCATAGAGTCCTTATTGGTACTATCTAGAATCAGAACCCTATTATCTATCTATCTATCTATCTGTCTGTCTGTCTGTCTGTCTGTCTGTCTGTCTGTCTGTCTATCTATCTATCTATCTATCTATCTATCTATCTATCTATCTATCTATCTATCTATCTATCTATCTATCTATCTATCTATCTATCTATCCATCTATGTCTCCAGTCTAGTACACCTGTTATGTAGTGCTGTTAATAAAGTACATCAGTCTATCTAAGTCATAGAGTCCTTATTGGTACTATCTAGAATCAGAACCCTATAGTCTAGTCTAGTCTGGTCTAGTAAATCTATCTATCTATCTATCTATCTATCTATCTATCTATCTATCTATACAGACTGAGCATCACGTATGCCGATATACAAAGCGTAATGCACAAATGCAACAAAAAGGAGAAGAAAAATAAGTACAGAGTGCGTCAAATCACAGAGAAAAGTCATTTCTGTTCTGCTTTGTCTTCAATCTAAAGAACTCTTAATGTTCCATTTAATCCCATTCCGCATCCATAACAGCATTTAGCTCAGTTAATTATTTTGAAATCTTAAAACAAATGCAGAAGCCGCGGGCTTTAATGTGATTTCTATGTGCAATGCAGAGCTCCCGGGGTAGAGGCGGCACTGCTTCTCTTCCATTTGAGCCCAAAGTAATCAAATGATTTGCAATGCTGTCTCTCTCTCTCTTTCTCTCTCTCCCTCTTTCTCTGTTTGCTTTCTGAGGAGAGAGGAAATGCGGTATCTTAAGAGATAAGGCATCAGCTTCTGTTCCGTTTTTGATTTGATCAGATGTAGCCGGAGTAATGCTTCAAGGTCCTCTCGCACTAGTGCTTCACGCTCATATAGCCACAAAGTTGACCTCAGACATGCATAAAGAGTGGAACGATCCACTCGTACTGAATCAAAGCTGTGGATGTTCAGTGCTTGTGGATTGTGTTTTTTTTTTTTTCCTTACTTCACTTGCAGGCATGTCCCCGTGTGACTCCGAGACGTCTTCTTTCTGATTTGACTTTGATTAAAGGTAACAAAATGACAAGTGACATGGAAAATAAAAACAAGGCAAGGGCAACACAGCTGCCACGTAAACAAACAAAGGCATTCAAATGTGACTGACAGTCTCTAACCAGCCAAATGTCTCCTGTTATCATTTCTTCAGTTCTTAAGGAATCGGAGATTGGGTCATTGGGTTCTAGACGTCTAAAAAAAGCTAGATAATATCATATAACCAGCAGAACTGCCACAGCACTAAATCTACTCAAGACCATAACCACAATGTTTTGGTTTTGAGCACCTTCATGGCCCCCCAAAGCTGAGAGTTAGAGCTGAGCTGTCAGAACTCTTCAAAATGATACATTATAGAAGATATCAAACTAGATTTCCAGAACCCAACTCCAGCTCGTCTGGATCAGAAGGTAAAACGTAGATAGGACAGAAAATAGACACTGCTAAATATGCATTGGCCTGTATTTGAACAAAAGCAGCACACTGACCAGATATTTAATATATATATATATTTTTTGTAAGCCTACATTCATTCTGAAGTTGATCTATCTATCTATCTATCTATCTATCTATCTATCTATCTATCTATCTATCTATCTATCTATCTATCTATCTATCTATCTATCTATCTATCTATCTAAAACTCCAGTCTAGTACACGTTATGTAGTGCTGTTAATAATGTACATTGGTCTATGTAAGGCATAGAGTCCTTATTGGTACTATAATCAGAACCCCATAGTCTAGTCTTATCTATCTATCTATCTATCTATCTATCTATCTATCTATCTATCTATCTATCTAGCTATCTATCTATCTATCTATCTATCTATCTAAAACTCCAGTCTACTACACGTTATGCAGTGCTGTTAATAAAGTACATTGGTCTATCTAACGCTGCATTTACACTGCTCCGTCACGTCAACGAACGTGAACGCATTCCTCCTCTTCAGCTGGCTGCATGTGGGCGTAACAAGGGTGTTCCCTGCGTCGTCCAATGGAATCAGGTATGTGCGTTTCCAGGGGTGACAGGGCAGTGGTGATTAATGTTCGTGTTCAACAACGACTTTTTCATACCATATTTACATGATTTTATAGATTTGAATCAGATGTAAATATAAAAGAGGGTGTTTTAATTTAGTTCTGAATATAGAACGAACATTTCATAGGTTAAGGAAACTCACCACACGACCACCCGCCCTCTTCGCATTACGTTTGCCGGATTCATTTGCATAAAGTTCGTCTCGGCTGAACTTTTCAATGCATCGCACCCCCCCACTCGACGCGCCCGACCCATGATGCACCGCGTGGCTGCGTCTGACGCAACCAATGCTCCCCATTAAAAATGAATGGGATACATCGCAGCGCGTCCACGTGACGAAGCAGTGTAAATGCAGCATAAGGCATAGAGTCCTGATTGGTACTATGATCAGAACCCTATAGTGTAATCTATCTATAGGGTTCTATCTATCTATCTATCTATCTATCTATCTATCTATCTATCTATCTATCTATCTATCTATCTCTGTAAACCCCAGTCTAGTACACGTTATGTAGTGCTGTTAATAAAGTACATCGGTCTATCTAAGTCATAGTGTCCTTATTGGTACTATAATCAGAACCCTATAGTCTATCTATCTATCTATCTATCTATCTATCTATCTATCTATCTATCTATCTATCTATCTATACAGACTGAGCATCACATATGCCAATAAACAAAGTGTAATGCACAAATGCAACAAAAAGGAATTGACAAAATGACAAGTTGATGCCTGCCTGAGACAGAGCAACTGCAAAACAAGGAAATGTTCAAAAAACAAAACATCTTAAGGAGGTGATGCAATCATGTTTAGGTATGAGAAGATCAGGGTGAGTGAGGATGGGTCGAGGCTTGTCACCTTCCCAAAAAGGTATCAGTAAAGCAGTTTATAAAAACTGTTCCTCAGCAAGCAATCGCAAGGATTTTAGAAATGTCACCCTCTACAGTACACAATAACATCAAGGATTCAGGAAATCTCTGTATACGTAATTCTATTCTATACGTATTCTATTCTGCAGGACTGTCCAGATTGTTATCAGTTTAATGTTCAAAAATCAGCATCTGTCATGTTGTTGGGAGGCGCTAGAGGGCAACCTGCACATCTGTGAAATACCATTAAAGGCTAAGCACTAGCTAATATGAAGATGTCAGACACATAATACACAGGCATACAGCTGAATTTGATATCCTAACTTGTGATTATTAAAAGTCAGAAAACGTTTTATTTTTAATATAGTCAAGAAAAAGACTGTTTAGCTCCGCCCACTGTTCAGAAACTGCGTAGGTGTTATGCGTTGGTGGTGGGCAACAATGCTGGAAGATGCACTTACAGTAATGCACAATGACAAAAAGGTGTTGCTGTTTTTGGCTGCAGTAATTGGATGTACAGTGGAGCAAGCCCCTGTACACACACGGCCCAAAGACCCCCAAATATCCAGAAAGTGGACTAAATCTGTCATCTTTAAACAAGGACCGTCCTTTTACTTCATCATCTGTAGTGATCATTTCACGCCTGAAGATTATCACAGCTATGGGACGTAGACTTACACGACGACTGGATCTTAAGTCTGACGCTGTTCAACAATATGGGCGTGTAAGGAAACCAGCGAGAGGTGTTTAAGAGCCTCCGTGTACGTGGAGGTAAACCAGGTAAGAACAGTTACTGAGCCAGCTTTAGCTGATGTTAGCTAACGTTAGCTTCACTTGCTAAGTTCAGTGGTTCAAGTTATGCTTATAGAGTCGTATGAGTGAGAGTTCCACTTTGATCATATTTACTACAGTAACTGTACCTCAATATCTGAGTTTAGCTGGTTGCTAGGTTGTTGTCATGAATAATGTTTGTTATTTAGCTAGATACTGTTTACACTCAGGATGAGCTGCTGTTGTGGGTGTGGTTTGACTAAAAGTATCAGGACTAAGTGATATGGTGGTCTATTTCGACATTACAGCTCTTTCAAATTTAGAATCTGAAGAAGCAGCTCTGGAACATTATTAGTCCCAATCAGTCATAATGCTGTTGTACCGCAGCACTGTTGTCCACCACTGCTGTTACACGGTAGCATTTAGGAATTTCTGTAGCAAGCTTGGGTTTTTTAAGCAGCAAATTTAATTTTAAGTCATGTTTATATATTTTCAGTATCTAAAACAATATGAAATCACCAGGGGTGTCCATAAGTGGTGCTTAGCCTTTTAGGTTGAACCCATTTTGAAGCAACATATCGTCACTGTCCAAAGAAAAATATTTATTTTTGTTGATTTTTATTTTTTTACATCACTTAAATGCTCCAGCTGTTTGCTTTGCGTGAAAATTCCACTGTTAAAGGACCAATATAAAGAAATAAATTCTGGTTCTTACGGCTTACACTAAAGTAAAGTAGGTCGTGGCAATCTCTTAGAAAGTTGCCATTGTGCCAATACTTGTTTCCTTTGGACAGTATTGATATGCTGCCTTTTAGACATCGTCTTTTTCAGGGACGTCCCTACTTATTCCAACACTACAACACAAAGTCAGATTCTGCATGTGTTAAGGCCACCACACGCTGGACAGCATCCAAAAAAATTAGAAACCATTGTTTTAAATGGAGACAACACACATGACTACACTATGTCTATTATATTATACATCATGTATACAGTCTGTACATATAAACAGTATTGCTGCTTATTATTGCATATTTGCACTGCCGACTGCATAACTACGTATTTGCTATTTGCACCAAATCTATCTACATCAGGTTTGTCCCTTTATGTATATTATAATGCTTTAAATGTTCAATTATATAAACATGCCAATAAATGACATAAGTACACAGAAAAGCATGTGCAACCAATTGGAATCAGGCAAATTCAAAGCCTTGTGTTTTTGTGTAAATATTTATACGATGTAAAGAACAGCTGTCTGTTTCAAATACTGCAAACAAGGCATATTCTGTCACCAGGTTCTTGAACGAGGCATGTCTTCAAAGTCTGACGGATACAGAGTATGACACAAAAGTCATATCACATATGAAGCATGAAATCTGGGTGCTTCGTACAAATTCCCCGAGTGAATCTTTCTTTTTTATCCTTTTAGAGTTTGGCCACAGAGCGACCAATCAACTCCATCGGTGCGACCAGCCTTGATCCTCAAGGCTCTGCTTGCCAGGCCAACTTGCTCTTGTAAACTCTTCTCCCTCAGGTCGTAGCATGAGTCATCTAAGTGGAGATTACAGCGCAACTCGTTCCCCACTGGCCATATGCCTGACCGCTGAATGTGCTACGCACTTGAGAGCTCGACAGGCAATTGGAGCCAGGTACAGCGTAGCATGCCCAGAGGCTGTGGTGGTTAACAAACAACCGCCCCAGATGCCACTTCAAACACTGCTGACACTGCTGTCCACTAATGGCCGTGGATAGAAGAACCACCAGAACGACCCCTAAATGAACAGATGTAGACATGTGCTGGTCGCTACATGACAATCAATGAAATTGATTAGGACATTAAAGTCAGAGGCCTGTTTCTAGACAGATTTCTGTTTTTCATTTTGTTTATTAAAGCTATCTGTTTTTATCAGCTGATCTTACAACAAACAAATTTACTTATTAATTTAATTTAATTATTTAATTTTAATGAGTGGAATAATCATATCATAGTTTCTCAGTAATGAGAAAGATGAAAGATGGTTACACTTTCTATAAATCCTGTATTCATAATGCACTAGAGATTAGTATAGTATACATAACAACTTATAACACCTGGCATAAGCTTGTATAATGTCTTATAAGTAGTTATAATCACTTGCATAAGACCTGGTAAAGCATTATACGTGGTCTTTACAGGCTCTAAGTGAAGTAAGATTGTTTAACTGATATTAACAAGACATACAATGTGAATATGTTTATAGCCATACATATGTATGTGTTTGTGCATGTATATACACTATCACTCAAAACTTTGGGATCACAGTGAAATTTTCTTGTTTCCAATGGAGTATCTTCTTTCCTTAACAAAACAATGGACTGACGGGTCTCTAAAAATGTGTTGCTGATACTTCAGATACTAAACTAACCTAGAATGTTGTTCCCTTTTATACTCACTTATTAGTAGAATGTTTTTCAGCTGTGCATCACAATTGAGCAAGAGTGTCCTAACAACCAATTAACCCAATAACATCCTTAACTGGTGGCCGTACCAGAAGATTTAGACAGAGGACTGAGAATTGCTGATTATAGGACTATATATATATATATATATATATATATATATATATATATATATATATATATATATATATATATATATATATATATATATATACACACAAACCCATTCCAGAAAATGTAAATATCTTGGAAAAGTTTATTCATTTCCATAATTCCATAAACTAGATTATAGATTCAGGGGCCACAATTTAAATGGTTTCAAGTATTTATTTGTTTATTTTTACATAATTTGGGCTTCCAGCTCATAAACCCCACAAAAAAAGGAATAAAAAAAATTTATACTGTGGAGAAATCAGTACAAACTACTTCTCAATTTTTGCAGAAAAAACAAAAAAAAAAATCACATCAAATCAATCAAAATATGGTACCTTTAAAATGATATGTCATGCTATTTTTGTCAATTTTAGGTTGTTTACATCATTTGAACATGGCAATGGCCGTTTACATTGTGTGAATATTTTATGACTAATGGACCAATAGAGGTGCTTAAAAGTAGCTTGAAAAATTTCTGGTTCCATTGACTTACATTGAAAGTAAAGTAGGTTTTTGGTCTCTCCTGTAATGAAAATACTTATTTTTCATTGGACAGCGACGATATATATATATATATATATATATATATATATATATATATATATATATATATATATATATATATATATATATTTCCACTTCCCATGACATGACATTTCAGCAGTGCAGGCATAGATTATATGAGAAATGTTATTACAGTAAAACCTGTTTGACATCTAACAGACTCCCGCACTAAAATTAGTACACTTAGATCAATGTGCTTTATCTCCATAGCGGCTAAATAAAAACAATGAACAGCAGCCAGGTGTCAATTAGTTCACAGGAAAGATCTTACCGGTTGAGATTTCCATCAGGTTCCTTTTGCATTCGTCTTTAACGAAGCAGGAAGAAAACAACCAGAGGCGAACTCAGTCGATGAGAATTCTGTTTTTTAAGCACAGTTGTTTATTTGCGCGTTGACTAAATGACTAAATAGGCTGCGCGAATAAGTAAGTCCAATAAATCACTTCACATTCTGCGATCCTTATCAATCCGTTGTCTTGAGCCATTATGAAAAACAACCATTTACTCAATATGTGTCATTAGCGCTCGGCGGCTAATGGAAAGACATTTATTGTGAAAATTCAAAACAAGACATGGCATGAGACCGCGATCGAAAGGTAATTTACCGTGCATAATCTCAGCACCGGATCTGTACTGCCACTGCTTTGGGGCTCAAATGCAACTTTTTGCTTTCTTTCTTTCGCTCTTCTCACCTGACTCATTCATCCTTCACTGTGATTTACTGCCAGTGGAGAAGCTGTTGCGAGCCTTTGCAGGTTTAAGGATGATTCTTACAGTAAGTGATGTCAGTAGCCTTGGCTGTTTGCGTAGAAGTCTGCGTATAAGTGCCTGAGAATACAGAGGCACAGAGTGATTAGATGTATATGAGAACTGCGTGGGCGTGTGTGATGAGCAGCTTAATTGACAGCTCTCTCAACACTCCTAGCCGACTCCGCCCCTCACAAAAACTAACATCACTGTCCAGTTTGTATGTGATGCTAACTGGACTGAAAAAATAACATGTTCAGCTGGACAAAGGAATTAATGGATAAAGGAAAAATGTTGGTGATGAATAAAGGAATGAAGGGATGAAGAAACAATGCTGGTGATGAATAAAGGAATGAACCATCAAGGAAGAGTGTTGGTGCTGTATAAAAGAATTAAGAGACAATGTTGGTGATAAAAAACGGAATGAATGAATATAGTAATGAACAAATGAAGGAACAGTGTTGGTGATGTATATAGTAATGAACAAATGAAGGAACAGTGTTGGTGATTTATATAGTAATGAACAAATGAAGGAACAGTGTTGGTGATGTATATAGTTGTCACGGGGGGGGTCTCAGCAGGAACGTAAACGGACACAAATGCAGAGCTTTATACTAAAAAAGATGACTTTTAATAACCACGGAGGGAAAACAAAACGGGGTACATACACAGAAGAATAACTACGAGATAGAAGGACTGGTATACAAACAATGACACGACAGAACACGACAATGACCAACCCAGACATGGGGCAAACACTGGGTATATATCAACGGGCTAACAAGAGGGAACAGGTGACAAAACTAAACACTGATGGGGTACAGGTGTGCGAGGCGGGGCAAAGGCGGAGACAGGGAGCACGCGACGAAACAGAAACACATGGACGGGACGTAAACAAGGGCACATGGACGGGAGGCGTGACAGCACCCCCCCTCAAAGGACGCAGCTCCAGAGGCGAGAAAGAGAACACACCCCGGGAGCCCGCCTCGAGGAGGAGACCCAGAAAACAAAACAGGGACCAGGAGAACAGGAACAGACGGACGGACCAGGAGAACAGGAACAGACGGACCAGGGACGGACCAGGAGACCAGGAACGGACGGACGGACCAGGAACAGACAGACGGACGGACCAGGAACAGACAGACGGACGGACCAGGAACAGACAGAGGGACGGACCAGGAACAGACAGAGGGACGGACCAGGAACAGACAGAGGGACGGACCAGGAACAGACAGAGACCAGGAACAGACAGACGGACGGACCAGGAACAGACAGAGACCAGGCAGACAGGCACAGAAAACCAGGAACGGGCAGAGAAAACCAGGAACGGGCAGAGAGGAATAGGCAGAGAAAACCAGGAACGGGCACAGAAAAAAACGGGCAAACAGGAACCAGAACAAAAAACCAGGGACAGACAAACAAATCAGGAAAGACGAGGACGAGTAAGGACGACGAGACGAAACGGGAGGAAGACGACGAGAAGTTACAGGAGGAAGCCGACGAGACGACAAGGGAGGAGGGAGACGAGAGAAACGAGGAACACGACGAGAGGCCAAGGGAGGAGGCTGACGAGAAGACTCAGGAGGAGGATGACGAGACGAAACGGGAGGAGGCCAAAACGAGGACAAGGAAAACAACGAAACACCAGACAGGACTCAAAACCGGGAACAGGACAAAACACGAGACAACAGACCAGGAGGGGGACAAGGCAGAAAAACAGGAACAAACAGAACGACGGGGACAGGAACACGGAAACCAAAAACAGGAACAGGGACAAAAACGGGAACAGGAACAAAAACGGGAACAAAACAAGGCAAAGAAACAGAACAGGGCGGGCGGGCGGGAGCAACAAAGTCTGCCTTAACAGGTAGCTTACGCGGGACAAAACCATGAAGCGCTCTGGGCGCAAAGTCAGGAAGCGCACAGGGGGCGGAGTCAGGAGGCGCCCAGATCACCGTCCGGGGGGCGGAGTCAGGAGGCGCACAGGGGGCGGAGTCAGGAGGCGGGACAGACCGGACCACCGTCCGGGGAGCAGGCACGGGAACAGACCGGACCACCGTCCGGGGAGCAGGCACGGGAACAGACCGGACCACCGTCCGGGGAGCAGGCACGGGAACAGACCGGACCTCCGTCCGGGGAGCAGGCCGGACCACCGTCCGGGGAGCAGGCACAGGAACAGACCGGACCACCGTCCGGGGAGCAGGCACGGGAACAGACCGGGGAGCTTGAACAGGAGCCGGCTGGGGAGCCGGGACTGCGGCGACGTCCACGGAGACAGCGGGCCGCGCTGCGGCGACGTCCACGGAGGCAGCGGGCCGCGCTGCGGCGACGTCCACGGAGGCAGCGGGCCGCGCTGCGGCGACGTCCACGGAGGCAGCGGGCCGCGCTGCGGCGACGTCCACGGAGGCAGCGGGCCGCGCTGCATTGACGTCCACGGAGGCAGCGGGCCGCGCTGCATTGACGTCCACGGAGGCAGCGGGCCGCGCTGCATTGACGTCCACGGAGGCAGCGGGCCGCGCTGCATTGACGTCCACGGAGGCAGCGGGCCGCGCTGCATTGACGTCCACGGAGGCAGCGGGCCGCGCTGCATTGACGTCCACGGAGGCAGCGGGAGCTGCGGTGACGCCCTCGGAGACAGGGGGAGTAGGAACAGGAGCCGACTGAGGAGAAGGGACTGCGGCGGCGTCCACGGAGGCAGCGGGCCGCGCTGCATTGACGTCCACGGAGGCAGCGGGCCGCGCTGCATTGACGTCCACGGAGGCAGCGGGCGCTGCGGTGACGCCCTCGGAGACAGGGGGAGTAGGAACAGGAGCCGGCTGAGGAGCAGGTACTGCGGCGATGTCCACGGAGGCAGCGGACCGCGCTGCATTGACGTCCACGGAGGCAGCGGGCCGCGCTGCATTGACGTCCACGGAGGCAGCGAAGCAGAAGCGCCTCCGTTCCGGAGCACCAGGTGGCGCCGGAGCGCCAGTGGGGCTGGAGAGCGGGGCCGCGAAGGAGTGAGCGCGTGGCCGCGACGCTGAGCAGGCGGGGCTGGAGAGCGGCGCCACGACGGGGTAAGCGCGTGGCCGCGGCTCTGTGCAGGCGGGCGCCCGCGAAGTCTGCTTCCAACCACGGCGTTTACTACGCCGCTTAGCCTGGTGCTCCGAGACGGCTGCCTCCCTGGCCGCCATCTCAGCCGCGAGCAGAGCGGGGTTATCCGCCCTCAGCAACGCACCGAGCTCCCAAGCGGAGAGAAAATCCCCGTGCTCGATCCGAGGGATAAAACTCGCTGTGTCCTTGAAGAGGTTGGTCATTCTGTCACGGGGGGGGTCTCAGCAGGAACGTAAACGGACACAAATGCAGAGCTTTATACTAAAAAAGATGACTTTTAATAACCACGGAGGGAAAACAAAACGGGGTACATACACAGAAGAATAACTACGAGATAGAAGGACTGGTATACAAACAATGACACGACAGAACACGACAATGACCAACCCAGACATGGGGCAAACACTGGGTATATATCAACGGGCTAACAAGAGGGAACAGGTGACAAAACTAAACACTGATGGGGTACAGGTGTGCGAGGCGGGGCAAAGGCGGAGACAGGGAGCACGCGACGAAACAGAAACACATGGACGGGACGTAAACAAGGGCACATGGACGGGAGGCGTGACAATAGTAATGAACAAATGAAGGAACAGTGTTGGTGATGTATATAGTAATGAACAAATGAAGGAACAGTGTTGGTGATGTATATAGTAATGAACAAATGAAGGAACAGTGTTGGTGATGTATATAGTAATGAACAAATGAAGGAACAGTGTTGGTGATTTATATAGTAATGAACAAATGAAGGAACAGTGTTGGTGATGTATATAGTAATGAACAAATGAAGGAACAGTGTTGGTGATTTATATAGTAATGAACAAATGAAGGAACAGTGTTGGTGATGTATATAGTAATGAACAAATGAAGGAACAGTGTTGGTGATGTATATAGTAATGAACAAATGAAGGAACAGTGTTGGTGATGTACATAGTAATGAACAAATGAAGGAACAATGTTGGTGATGTATATAGTAATGAACAAATGAAGGAACAGTGTTGGTGATGTATATAGTAATGAACAAATGAAGGAACAGTGTTGGTGATTTATATAGTAATGAACAAATGAAGGAACCGTGTTGGTGATTTATATAGTAATGAACAAATGAAGGAACAGTGTTGGTGATGCATAAAGGAATGAACAAATGAAGGAACAACAATGGTGATGTATAAAGGAATGAACAAATGAAGGAACAACAATGGTGATGTATAAAGGAATGAACAAATGAAGGAACAGTGTTGGTGATGTATAAAGGAATGAACAAATGAAGGAACAGTGTTGGTGATGTATAAAGGAATGAACAAATGAAGGAACAATGTTAGTGATGTATAAAGGAATGAACAACTGAAGGAACAACAATGGTGATGTATAAAGGAATGAACAAATGAAGGAACAATGTTGGTGATGTATAAAGGAATGAACAAATGAAGGAACAGTGTTGGTGATTTATATAGTAATGAACAAATGAAGGAACAGTGTTGGTGATGTATAAAGGAATGAACAAATGAAGGAACAGTGTTGGTGATGTATATAGTAATGAACAAATGAAGGAACAGTGTTGGTGATGTATAAAGGAATGAACAAATGAAGGAACAATGTTGTTGATGTATAAAGGAATGAACAAATTAAGAAACAGTGTTGGTGATGTATATAGTAATGAACAAATGAAGGAACAGTGTTGGTGATGTATATAGTAATGAACAAATAAAGGAACAGTGTTGGTGATGTATATAGTAATGAACAAATGAAGGAACAGTGTTGGTGATGTATATAGTAATGAACAAATGAAGGAACAATGTTGGTGATGTATAAAGGAATGAACAAATGAAGGAACAGTGTTGGTGATGTATATAGTAATGAACAAATGAAGGAACAGTGTTGGTGATGTATAAAGGAATGAACAAATGAAGGAACAATGTTGTTGATGTATAAAGGAATGAACAAATTAAGAAACAGTGTTGGTGATGTATAAAGGAATGAACAAATGAAGGAACAGTGTTGGTGATGTATATAGTAATGAACAAATGAAGGAACAATGTTAGTGATGTATAAAGGAATGAACAACTGAAGGAACAACAATGGTGATGTATAAAGGAATGAACAAATGAAGGAACAATGTTGGTGATGTATAAATGAATGAACAAATGAAGGAACAGTGTTGGTGATTTATATAGTAATGAACAAATGAAGGAACAGTGTTGGTGATGTATATAGTAATGAACAAATGAAGGAACAATGTTGGTGATGTATAAAGGAATGAACAAATGAAGGAACAGTGTTGGTGATGTATAAAGGAATGAACAACTGAAGGAACAGTGTTGGTGATGCATAAAGGAATGAACAAATGAAGGAACAGTGTTGGTGATTTATATAGTAATGAACAAATGAAGGAACAGTGTTGGTGATGTATATAGTAATGAACAAATGAAGGAACAGTGTTGGTGATGTATAAAGGAATGAACAAATTAAGAAACAGTGTTGGTGATGTATATAGTAATGAACAAATGAAGGAACAGTGTTGGTGATTTATATAGTAATTAACAAATGAAGGAACAGTGTTGGTGATTTATATAGTAATGAACAAATGAAGGAACAGTGTTGGTGATGCATAAAGGAATGAACAAATGAAGGAACAGTGTTGGTGATGTATATAGTAATGAACAAATTAAGAAACAGTGTTGGTGATGTATATAGTAATGAACAAATGAAGGAACAGTGTTGGTGATTTATATAGTAATGAACAAATGAAGGAACAGTGTTGGTGATGTATAAAGGAATGAACAACTGAAGGAACAGTGTTGGTGATGTATAAAGGAATGAACAAATGAAAGAACAGTGTTGGTGATGTATATAGTAATGAACAAATGAAGGAACAGTGTTGGTGATGTATAAAGGAATGAACAACTGAAGGAACAGTGTTGGTGATGTATAAAGGAATGAACAAATGAAAGAACAGTGTTGGTGATGTATAAAGGAATGAACAACTGAAGGAACAGTGTTGGTGATGTATAAAGGAATGAACAAATGAATGAACAATGTTGGTGATGAATAGAGGAATAAAGGAATAGAAGAATGGGGCCAGAAAGACGTCAGCCTTGTGATTGTTTGGGTAATGCTTCCATAAGATTAGGACCACCTAGTTTACATGAAGAGGGAAGAAATATGTTGAAATAGGTTGAAATATGTTGAAATATGTTGAAATATGTTGAAATATGTTGGTCATTTATTGGTCAGAGGAACATTATTTAATGACTGTTCTTAATATATGTTTAGTATTTACCTGCAAAAACAAGATCAACCTACTTACCCTAACCTAAACACAGATTTAGCTTCCCTGGGTCTTCAAGTGATGATGACAGTAACGTCAAACGACATGATGAAGATAATAGAGTCAAAAGGTGAAAGCAGGACTTCATCAGAAACGTTTATCCACCAAAAAATAACTTCTTCAAAAACGAGCCATAAAATTGCAGCCTTGCAGCCTTAAACATGGGCTTTCTTCTAAAACGGCAAACTCATCACTCTGAGGGAAACACCTAATCTTCTAGAGGGCACTGAGTAATGGATGTCATGGCATGGATAGCATGGATTTGAGCATTATGTAAAAGTCTGGAGCTAGACAAGAGTGAAACATTGCTTGCTCGAGCTGGGGGTGAGTTTGCTGGCTGATCACATCTTTCAGAAAGTCTCGTCTCTTTCAGACACTTCGGCAGACGTGCTCCAGCTGTGCGCTTGAACGTGCTCCAGCCAGCACACAGATTTAAATCAACTCTGGAAGGGTAAACACGGCTTCCTCTTCTTCGTCTCCCCATCCGCAGTGTTTGCAGATGCATTCCTGCTAAACCAGAGGCCTCGCAGCCAACCGGCTTCACAGCACACAGCACCGCTCGAGCTGCGACTTGGCCTTAGCATGCGATCGGCTCCCACAAGCGTCCAAGGCATTCCAAAAATCTACTCCAAATGATTGTTTTGCTTCTAGAGGAGTGTGTGTGTGTTTGACTGCAGGCTACGGAGTAGAACAGGGGGAGTGACCACACATCTGTTCAGCATAAGAGTATGTTGACAGCTGCGTGCTCTCTCTATCTTTCTTTCGCTCACTCATCTCGGTTAAGACACAAACACACCCTCACCCACCAGGGTGGGTCCTCTATTTGTCCCGGGTGGATCCAAGAATGTACAAATCTGAAATCCAAGTCATGAATCGTTCAACAAGATGCATGTTTTTTGGTATTTCAGCAAAGAGCTACCAGCCATATGTGTAGCTGGAGGTACTGTGTTTAGCGGTGCATGAATAGAACTGGGTGCACTTAATGATCCAGTCATGCTCCAATTTTATCGGATTAGTTATCTGATTATTTTAGTGGTTACGTAAACAGCATACTCTTGATTTTTTACATTAGACTAAGGCCCAGCAATCTGTTTAAGAAATCTGCGACAGAGAGCTGGATTTTAGGCCAGTAATCAGATTCAGAGGTGTCAAGTAACAAAGTACCAATACTTTGTTACCTTACTTAAGTAGAAATTTTGGTTATTTATACTTTATTGGACTAATTATTTTTCAGATGACTTTTTACTTCTACTCCTTACATTTTAAACATAGCCTCGTTACTCCTATTTCATTTCAGCTTGTTTTCATTCATGTACATTTACATTCCAGTAAAGATTATTGATAACATGTCTTAAGTTTGACTTTTTGCTCCATTACAATACTTATAGACAACTAGTCATCATATCTTCTGCTCCATGAAACACATGTTAATGCTCAGTAGTACACAGATATGCTTCTTTAATATATTTACATTGTACTAAACTACATTCATGTTCAATGGGCGTATATGCGGCTGAAACAGGAAGCCTAGCGCATCCCAAATTTATCAACATTAACATTTTAATATAACATTATAGTCATTATGGATTTTAGAAGAATGTTTTTGTTTGGGAGGTGGGCTAGTGCACTATAGACCCCTGTCGTGCGGCCTAAGCTTTTGTTCTTAATGTCATTTTTTTCCTTACATTACTTTTACTCTATACTTTAAGTAGTTTTGAAAGCAGTACTTTTACACTTGAGTTGATACTTCAACTTCTACAGAAGTATTTTAAACCCTAGTATCTATACTTCTACCTGAGTAATGAATGTGAATACTTTTGACTCCTTTGATCAGATTGCTCAGTGCATGTATACCCCTTACTCTGATTTCTTTCTGATGTCTCAGTTTAAGCATATATTGTACCACAAAACACTTTTGTAGTAATGCTGAGACGAACTACATGCTACAAAATGAAGGATTTATTCATTTTCTTGATAATATATGTTTTATTTTCAGTAACAGGATGAGTTTATTGGCTGGTTGCAAAGCAGAAATCTGATTCCTGCCTGATTCTTGTAGACCTGGAGTTATCTGGAGTTACCATTATCTGATTATTCAAGTGCATGTAAACGTGTTGTATGGACTTCTGACAAAATCAGATTTTCTGCATGCTTCTGATTGTTATGTGCATGTAAACTCACGAACGTGGGATGGATTTATGGTTGAATTCACACTTTTACATTGTCAAAGAATGAGACTGCGGTTTGGAAATTATAATTGATAAAAAAAAGAAAATAATCCTTTTTTTCTGTTTTCTGCTGATTGTATGCGTAACACCACAGACTGCTATTCACTGTTTTGATATAGTTCTACTACAGGCAACTCAAGGAAGAATAACACTTCCCTAGATGAAGCAGATAATCCTTTTCCATTGAAAGTCAGCCCCATTCGGTTCCTACAACCACAATGCAGCACACAAGAAAAGAATGTTTACACTCCTCACCATCTAAAACCATTCAGACGTTTTTACAATAAACCTTGAACTCATCTGTACTCCAACGTTTAATTGCGCTTAGTGCACAAAAAAAGGAAAAGAAGCCTCAGCACTTAAAGTTCTTACTCAAAAGTTACAGCCAAACAGATTTGCCAGGACAAGAATCAAAATCCACCCGGGCTTATAATTGGGAAAGTGGCCATCTGGGCTTTCGGAGATGTCCATTTGTTTTTAAAAGGATATTGATCGCTGCTGGGCATTAAGGAGATCTGTGAGAGATCTAAATGCTACCGCAACGCGCATTTCCTGTTGTTTAGATACATGCCTTTAATTATTGGCTGGAAGTCAGAGTTCAGAATAAGACACTGAGTTCAGATGACAGACTCAATACACATTAAATCCCACAGACTGCTCTGCTTTCTTTCTTTCTCTCTTTCTTTGATAATTACTGCTACTACTATTACTATTACTACCACTAGTAATACTCCTGTCACCTCTGATACTGCTGCTATTGTTATTACTGTTAGTGCTGCCATTACCATTCAGTCTCCTATCAACACTAATAGTCCTTCATCACTATTACTGTTACTAATACTACTATAAGTACTACATCTACTAGTATTACTACATCTACTATTACATCTACACTTACTACTACTTCTACATCTATAACTACATGCAGTACTACTACTACATCTACTATTACATCTACTACTACTACCTAACTATATCCAGTACTACTACTACAACAACAACTACTACTACAGCTACTATATACACATCTATGACTAAATCTAGTCATACTATTACTACTACTACTGCTACTACTACCACTACATCTACTACTACTACTACTACAGCTATTATTTCTACATCTACTACTGCATCTTTGATTCCAGTTACTAAACCTACAACAATTACTACTACTGTTATTAATAATAATAATGGTAATAATAATATGTGGTGCTGCAGCTAGACAGGGATTAGATCAATTAACAGAGTGAAAAGGAGCTCTCTGAAGACTCCAAGAATGCTCCTTGAATACTACTACTACTACGTCTGCTATGTCTACTATTACTACTACTGCTACTGCTTCAACTACTACTACTACTACATCTATGACTACATCTAGTCATACTACTACTACAACTACTACTGCTACTACTACCACTACATCTACTATTACTACTACATCTACTATTACTACTGCATCTACTGCTACTACTACTACAACTACTACTACTACATCTATAACTACATCTAGTCATACTACTACTACTACTACTACTCCCACTTTATCTACTATTACTACATCTACTATTACTACTACATCTACTGTTACTACTACTACGTCTATGACTACATCTACTACTATTACATTTATTATTACTACTACTACTAATAATAACAACAACACCAACATCAACAAAACAACAACAACAACAATAATAATAATAATAATAATAATAATAATAATAATAATAATAATAATAATAATAGTAATAAAAATGAATGGAGGTAGACAGGGGAATAAGGCCAATTGGCAGAGTGGAGAGGAGCATGTTAAACCACAGCCTGTATTTAGTTTAAATCTAGTGTTTCAAATGTCCTGGTTCTATTTAGTCTTGTCTTTTTGTAGTTTAACTCATGTGTTGCAAGTGTCTGCCCTCGTCGTGCTGTCTTTTTCTGCTGGTGGCCTTTCCCTCAAAACCAGCCCCCCTCCTGCATGCCCCCCCATGTGTCAGTCTCATTTCTGTTTGTTTCAATAAACAGAAAAGAGCAGACTCCAGGTCTTCCTCTGCTCTGACACTGCAATATTAATACTAGCAATAATAGCTTTTATCATTGAATCCAGGCTTTGTCTTAGAACCTTTTGATATCATTTTGTCAATTTATATTTAATATGCAGAAGGATGTAGGCTGTGTACTGCTCGGAGCTACCCTGAAGAAATGCTTTCTTTCTGGCTTTTGCGTGCGAGATTCACCGAAACGCTATAAGAATGCACAATTCCCTTTTTCTTTGAAAACGGGTTTCAAAGTCTGCTTTAAAAAAAGAAAGGAAAGGGTGGACTAAGATAAGTTTATGTGTAAACAAACAATAATTCTTTCTTTACCATTTCAAACACAAGCATTGGTAGTAGACGTCGCGCAATTACAGGCTCAGGCTGAATATAAAAGAGGCCGGTTATGAAAAAAGAAGTCTTATTTTTAAAAAATAAAGCTTTTCTGATTGTCTTAGAGAGCTTACTAGAGACTGAGAGGTTGACAGTTGAGATAGAGAGAAAGAAAGAACAGATGAATAAAACCAGATGACTGCATTTTAAACCTTAAACTGGGTTACCAGCCCATTCTCAACCTGAAATAATGATTTTAATTAGTTATGTTAATGATTTTAGGCTAAATAACTTCTCTTGTCTCTGTTTGGTCCACATCCTGATCCTGACATGATGTGCAATGATACGGTTGAGCTAGTATTATGCTGTGTTTTCCCCGATGAGCTGTAACAGCTGTTGGACAGTGGGCTCTCAGAAATGAAGCGTGCCGGAGGTGTGAAAGAGTGGCAAAACAACACTGCTAGGCTTGTCCTGTCACGCCTTAATGTATGTGAACCGTTTTACAGGAACACCATCTACAGTTTTACAAGCGGCCTTGTTTACACACTCTAGCCAAGATATAGGCCATAGGAAGACACTGGAGTTAAACTGGGCCTGAAAGCAGCCTTGCTTATGTGAACCCCAACAGTGTGGAGCTCTGGCGCTAGAATTTGATGGAAAAGTAAATCATTTCTAATCCTACATTCTACATTCATTTCTTGCACGCTTGTCCGGTTACACTTCCTTCTTGTCAAACTCCAGAAATAAGTCCTAAACACTGCTCTAGGAGACGGCAGACTTCCTCTCCTGTTTGATTTTTGGAATGCATTAGGGCTACTTCAGTGCACCACTCCAGAGATGCTAACCTTTTTGACACATTCATAAGTCAGCACTTCCTTCAGGTCACACCATAATATAATATTTGTGGAATCCATTTAACGATTTCATGACTAAGTGCGGTTACACATGTTCTACCTCTTGTTGTGCCAGTTTTCAGAGTCAGAAAAGTAGAAAGTTACAACTTGCCGCTAGGGCTGCTGATTAAATCAATATTAATTAATTTGATTGATCCAAATAATGAATAGTGTGACGTCAGAGAAGAAGAACAATGCAGTTCTTAAAGTGAATGCTCTTTTATTGATTACGGAGCCCCCAAATTGTGGAACCACCTCCCGTCCTCTGTTCAGGACTCAGACACACTCTCTACATATAAAACTAGATTCAAAACTCACCTGTTTGGAAAAGCTTTCTGCTAATACCAGCTGTAGTATTACTTATTACTGTAAATGGACTAATCTACATCACTCGGAAGTCACCAGAGCTGCTAGAAGTCACCAGAGCTTCATCCCTACTGGCTGATCAACTGTCCCTCCTGTCCTGCTCGTCAGCCCTTACTACAGTAGAGTCACCACATCACTACCTCCTGAACTAGAATATTTATGAAACATGTTTAAGCTAAGCTTCTTATTGTATTCTTTTTTATAATCTCTTAGCTTTTCTCTATCTGGGGTCGACCAGAGAAGGATGGGTTCCTCCCTTGAGCCTGGGTTCCTCTCAAGCTTTCCTTTTATTAGGAGTTATTTCTTGCCACCGTCGCCTCTGGCTTGCTCTAGGGGGGGCTTGGACCTCGATAACCTCTCTCATATTTTGGTATGCATGGGTTCTTTTCTTGATTTCTTACCAACCTTCTCTTTGATTCCTCTTTTTCATGAACCCCTCTTCTGTAAAGCTGCTTTAAGACAACACTGGTTGTAAAAAAGCACTATATAAATAATTGTTGATTGATTAATTGATTGATTGATTGATTACAGAAGCAGGACAGAACTGGCTTACAAGGCTGGTAAGCAGGCAGCTCACTTCCAGCTACACATTTCACATTCATAGTAGATTCCCAACCCAATCAAATTAGCACCAAAACCGATTTACAAACCGGCCGCACTGCCTCCCGTGAGCCAGCATGCATGGCTGCTCTGCGTGGACCCGTCTCCTGAGCATCCATGGCTCTATTATAGTCAGCAGCGGGGCAGTAGACTGTTCCCCATTTTTATCAGGGTAAACCTGACGACCCTATGAAGTCCAGTCAGCGTCTGAGTGGAGTCCCTGAGGTGGGCAGGGGCACGCTACACTCCTTTGCAGACACAGCAGTGTCTACTGGGCCACGTACTATGCAAGCGTACTACAGTTGCATGCTCTTAGCTGTGCATGCCACCCATCCTCCCTCGGGGTCTCGCCCTCGCCCTCTTCCCCAGGAGCGCTGGAGTTGCAAGATTGAGGGCCGCGTCCTATTCCCCTGCACAGCAGGTCTTCTCATAGCTCATAGCTTCACTCTTTGCACTACCCCAGGGCGTGTTTAAGGTCTTAGTGGTGTGATATAACTAATATTTGAGGAAGCCTATAGGTGTTTTTTGTCTTTTTCCACAACCAATATTATTTCAAGAGGTTTTTATTGCATGCTGTTGCAACAAAATCCTGCAATAATCTAAATTGTAGGCAAACATGGTTCTTTCTCGTATGATGTTGTCTTTGCTGGTGCTGTGCTGAATTGTAACTCCCTGGCAGAAACTGTCTCCCATTCACATGCAGCACTTTGGCAATCACTCTTATTTACATGTAGAAACATCCCTATGCCTGTGTGACGCGTGTGCATGCAAAGGAGTCGTATTTTGTATCCTTCAGCTCGTCACATGGGCCTCGAATCACAATGTAGATTTATGACAGGGGTATAAAAGTGAATTAGAGAGACTCGACGAGCAAAAAAAAAATAGCTCCTTCAACTTTTACCCGAGTACCTTATTTTTGTTATTTATTTCTATCTGTTTGGGCACCAGTGGCAGAAACTGGCAGCTCACCTTCTGCGCCCCGGTCAAACAGAGCAGTGTGATTTTTTTTCTGGCGTGGCGTAACCCGAGCGTGGCGTATGAATGAAGGCCTGTCGTGTCTTTGACAGCGTCTCTTTGCTGCGCGCCAGCCGTGGACGCGCGCGGCCTTTTGAGCGCAGGCACAACGACGGCAGTAAGTTTTCACCTGTCAGCTTTCACGGCTCCCTGAAGGTTTCCTTTGAGCCGCCGCCTGTTAAATTGGGATTGATCGCAACAAGGCAGGTCGCACGTTTTGACGGTGCACTACAAAAAAGACAGCGTGCCTTTCTTTGCTGAAATCCCCTCCCTCTCCTCCCTCTCCTCCCTCTCCTCCCTCTCCTCCCTCTCCTCCATCGCTATTTGGTTTGACAGCCACCGGGGGCTTGTTAAGACCATCCAAACCGCATCCTCTCTGTGTCTCAGCAGAACGAGCTGACCGTTTCAACACTTTATTCCTCGTCTGTCTGTCTCAGACACACGAGGGCATTGTGCTCTGCTCGGCTGGCACCGCACAGCCTGGTATGTACCGGGCACTTCTGAATAAACCACATTAGATAATTGAGCTTTGACTCAGAGCACAAGAATTTGGCCTGAGTATCAGAAAGCAATGCCCTCCCGCTGTTTTCCTCTCTCTCTCTCTCTCTCTCTCTCTCGTCTCTTCTCTATGTCTCTTACTATTTACATCTATTCTAGCCACTTTCTCTCACTTTCATTCTCTCCTCTATTCAATCTATCTCTTTCTCCCTCTTGCATGGTCTTGCATGGTATCATTCTTTTCTCTGCTCTTTATTTTTTCTTTCTCTTTCATTTACTTCTCTTTTCTTCTCAGTTCTCTCTTTTTCATTCTTCCCTTCTTCTTTCTTTCTTTTATTCTCTCCTCTCCTCTCCTCTCCTCTATTCAATCTATCTCTTTCTCCCTCTTGCATGGTCTCACTTTTATTCTTTTCTCTGCTCTTTATTTTTTCTTTCTCTTTCATTTACTTCTCTTTTCTTCTCAGTTCTCTCTTTTTCATTCTTCCCTTCTTCTTTCTTTCTTTTATTCTCTCCTCTCCTCTCCTCTCTTCAGTCCTGCTTTTTCTCCCTCTTTCACCTTTCTCTCTCTTGCATTGTCTCACTTTCATTCTTTTCTATGCTCTTTATTTTTTCATTTTCTTTCTCTTTTATTTACTTCTCTTTTCTTCTCAGTTCTCTCTTTTTCATTCTTCCCTTCTTGTCTCTTTCTTTCATTCTCTCCTTTCCTCTTCTTTATTCAGTTCTACTCTTTCTCCCTCTTTCACCTTTCTATCTCTTGCATGGTCTCATTCTTCATTCTTTTCTCTGCTCTTTATATTTTCATTCTCTTTCTCTTTCATTTACTTCCCTTTCTTCTCATTTCTTTCCTTCTCGGTTCTTTCTTTCATTCTCTTCTCTCCATTCTCTTTTTCTTGTTTTCTCCTACCTTCATTCTCTCCTCTCCTCCATTAAATCTACCTCTTTCTCCCTCTTTGACCTTTTTCTCTCTTACATGGTCTCACGTTCATACTTTTCT
>CM038705.1:44353621-44361121 GCA_021613375.1 Megaleporinus macrocephalus
CCTTCATGTGAGGGCAGTAAAAGTCATTGCTTGATTACTCCCCAGCTGTTTAATCCGAAGGCCTGTGATCTGAGAACCGGCACGAAGAAAACGTCCCAATTCCCTGATTTACTCGCCAATATAAACGTCATCCACAGTTAAGGATCTGGGCTAAGCTAACCAAACAGCCATCTGGACGTGATACGGTACAGACCAAATGGAGGAGAGAGAGAGAGAGAGGGAGAGAGAGAGAGATAGGAGAGAGAGGTATATGGAGAGAGGGAGAGAGGGAGAGGGACAGATATAGGGATACAGAGAGAAAGGGGGGTAGAGCTACAGAGAGGGGGGAGAGAGAGATAGGGATAGAGAAAGACAGAGAGTGAGATAGGGATAGAGAGAGAGTGAGATAGGGATAGAGAGAGAATGAGATAGGGAGAGAGAGGGATGGAGAGAGCGAGAGAGAGTGAGAGAGAGAGGGATACAGAGAGAGAGAGAGGGATAGAGATACAGAGAGAGAGAGATAGGAAAACAGAGAGAGATAAGGATAGAGAGTGAGATAGGAAGAGAGAGAGAGAGAGATAGATAGGGAGAGAGAGGGAGAGAGAGGGAGAAAGAGAGATTGGGATACAGAGAGTGAGTAAGAGAGAGGTAGGGATACAGAAAGAGAGGGAGAGGAAGAAAAAGAGAGGGACAGAGATAGGGATACAGAGAAAGAGGAGGGATAGAGGGAGATAGGGATACAGAGAGAGAGGACGATATGTATACAGAGAGAGAGAGAGAGAGAGAGAGAGAGAGAGAGAGAGATAGAGGGAGAAAGAGACAAGGATACAGAAAGAGAGAAAAAGAGGGGATAGAGATACAGAGAGAGAGAGAGAGAAAGAGATGAATAGAGAGAGAGATAGGGAGAGAGAGGGAGAAAGAGAGATTGGGATACAGAGAGTGAGTAAGAGAGAGGTAGGGATACAGAAAGAGAGGGAGAGGAAGAGAAAGAGAGGGACAGATATAGGGATACAGAGAAAGAGGAGGGATAGAGGGAGATAGGGATACAGAGAGAGAGGACGATATGTATACAGAGAGAGAGAGAGAGAGAGGGAGCTAGACAGACATGTAAATATGTGAAAAGGTGGATGGATGGATAGATTGATAGAGGGATTGGCAGATGGGTAAACCCATACATAGACAGATGGACGGATAGATGGATGGATACCTGGATAGTTATACAGATGGATGGATGGACAGACAGATGGACAGATAAGTAGATAGACAGATGGATAGACAGACAGATGAAGAGATACACGAGTGGACCAATAAACAGACGAATAGAAGGATGGATGTATGGATGAATGCATGGATGGATAGATAGACAGAAGGACAAATGGACAGACGGATGGACAGACTGGCTGCATACATGTAATGAACTGGGTCTTTGACTCTTCAACTGACTGGTGAGGTTTTGACTCAGTTCCTCTTTTCCACGTGTACAATCTACCTGCAGCACACACACTAGCTAAACACAGGCTTCAAACACCCTTCTAACAGTTATCAGCATCTCTCCGAGTTAAGAGAGTGAGTGTGAAACAGGAGGAGAGGATGTATGTGGTGGGGGGACAGTGGCGGGGGGAGAGGTGCAGAAAGTGGAGCAAAGTGTGCGTGTATGAAGGTGTGTGAGAAAAGAGTAACAGTAAGAACCAGAGAGAGTGGAGGAGAGGAATGTCTGGTGAGAAGTGGTTTTGGCTTGGCCGATGCTAACGATCTGAACATGTGCTGCTGCAGCAGAGACTCATCCGACGCTCCACAGCAGACGAAAAGAGAGGCGTTCTTCAGCCGCAGATGGAAAAAGCAGCCCCTGACAGTTCCACAGAAGCCTGTAGGAACCAGAAGCGCATGTTACGCATAAATTAAGCGCCAGCTTTAATGACCAAACTCATTTGGGCTAAATATATTCATATCTATTCAGTAACTTCTAAAGTACTTCACATTATTATTAAATTCTTCAATTCATATTAAAGTAACTAACTGTGGCCACGGCTGTATTAGGTCTAATCCCAGCGCTGACCCTTAGGTCATCACTATTTGATTCATTGGTCACAGTATTAATTAGCGAGACCCTTCAAGACCATCCATAACTGCAACCTGAATAAAACATTGAAATGAATTATGACCTCCTGTTGTTTTGCTTGTTTTATCTTTATTAATGCTCTTTTTACGTTGCTGTCCTGCTCTGGACCACCAACTAAGAGATAGAGCTACAGACATATAGATAAACAGACAGATGGATGGATAGATGGATAGACACATGGAGAGACATATGGAAGGATGAACAGACAGACAGATGGATGGAGGGATGGATGGATGATGGACACATGGATGGATGAAAGGACAGACAGAAAGACATCTAGACAGATGGATGGATGGAATTACAGATAGGTATATAGATAGATAGACAGACGGATGGATAGACAGACAGATGGAGATATAGATGAGCAGGCTGACATACAGGCGGATAGAAGGATGGATGGATGTGTCAATGGATAGAATGGACTGATGGATGGACAAAATAGCTTCATCTATCTAGATAGATAGATAGATAGATAGATAGATAGATAGATAGATAGTCCCAAAATAACAAACAAAACAACTAAAGAAAGAAAACTTACTTAACCTGAAAACAAAGTAAACAAAATACACCAAACTACCCCTAACTACCTACAAAAAAAGAGTAGATAAACAAAAGGCACCCGTCCCCTACGTCCCACAGAGATCTTAAGGAATCTAACAGAGCTTTAGCTAAATGAAAAAATGTGGTGGACAGTGCTGGTCTGGGCAGGAGTTGTTCCAGGTCAGGTCAAAGGAGAGAACCCTGAACGTCTCCCAAGATGGCCGCTTGACGACCTTTTATACTGCAAGGCTCCTCCTAGTGGTTGATCCTGGACCTGCACACAGTGTCACATAGAAAAAACACACATCCCCAATGGACGCCAAGAGACATCAAAATGACTATTATGACCAGGGGTCGTAACGAGAGGTAGTCCTGGCGTCACAGCTAGCACACAGCGTCAGAAGCTGTTTTGCTGGGATTGTATACTGTTAGGGATTTATATGGCGCATGGAATCACAAGGGATTTGACAAGAATCGCCATCGCACCTGCTGGAACACTTTTTTATCTGATGAACGTGTACTTGTTGTTTCCTTTCATCTATGCCACTTTAGTTTTTTTATTTTTAGCTGCATTTCTGAGTTATTTGTATTTTGAAATTCATACTGTGATGATTTATGTGGTTTATTGTGCATTAAAAAAATGTGTGGGGGTTGGGGGGAGTGTAGCAGAAGAGGTACCCGGTATTCATTTACTAAGTTTAGGCTTACTAAGTAGGGTCTCCCTCTTTCCTCCTCTGTGGTGTGCACGCAGTGGCCATTGGGATGTGTGGCCTCAGGTCTTCTAAGTTCCTAATGGGCTGTGGATGGTCTGGGTCCCCTGGGTCCTTCCCTATCTGCCTCTGGACCATGGGGGCATGGTTGCGGTTTCTTGCCCTCATTATTGAGTACATTCCATGACAGAGGCACATACACACACTGCTGCAAATAATAGAATTGTGTGTGGGTGTATAAATGTATATGCATATGTATGGATATGTGAATATGTGAATATGTTAGGGTTAGGGTATGTATGTATGTATGTATCTCTCTCTCTCTCTCTCTCTCTCTCTATATATATATATATATATATATATATATATATATATATATATATATATATATATATATATATATATATATATATTCTTTTTTTCTTCTTCTTTTTCTCTTTTCTTTCATTTGTTTGTTTATTTAGTTGTTTATTTATTTATTCATAGTATTATTTGTTTTCCTTCCTTTCTTTCTTCTTTTTTCTCTCTCCATTTTTTCCTCTCCTTTATTGCCTTTCAGACCTGACTAAATAAATCAATAAATAAAATAAAAATACAAACATTACCAAGAATAGGCTATAGAAACCTATAGAGCTGTTCTTGTAAAAGCAAATATGTTTGGTACATCAGTTATCACCAGTCCGACTGCGAAAACTACCAGACATGACAGGTTAAAAAAAAAATATATATAAAAAAAAGTCAAGGATAACGTATAATATGGTCAGAGACTGTATTGCTATGCCTACAGCAGATAGAGAAGAATCTGGAGTATTCACCTTTAAGCATTCGCCTGCTGAGCTAAAGGTCTAAAACCAGTACCAAACCATCCTGCACTGTGTTTCCTCTTCAAATTATTTCATGACCGCAGGAAATAAAAGAGCCACTGAAAGAAAAGCGTAGCGTGTGAGAAAGCACCAGTAGGGGTGTCTCCCCAGACACGTTCCGGATTCATTAGTGCATCAGAAACGGAGAGGAGCCGTGCAAGCGCGTGCTTTTGACACCTGGAAACGACATGTGTTCACCAAACGCCTCCCGATGATGCATATTTCATGCTAATGCAAAGTCGAGGAAGATGAGAGCCTCGGCTCAGGGTGCGTGACCAAAGCGTGCACGCGGGTACGAGTATGTGTGTGTGTATGTACTGTATGTGTGTATATATATATATATATATATATATATATATATATATATATATATATATATATATATATATATATATGTATGTCTGAGGCCCAATTGAAGCCCAAAGCTACTATTGCTGTAGCTCATTGTGTGGAGTGGAAGCTCACAGGGCAAGAAAGAGACCCGAGGATGAAGCTCCACTGGGCTATACAAAGATTGAAGTGGTCTGCAATGCATGGCTAATAAAGGGCAAGTCAGAGATGCATCTCTATATCTAGATCAATTTTAATACGCTAGAAGAAAATATAGAATATACACTGATGAGCCATAAGATTAAAACCACCCCTTTATATCTACACACACTGTCCATTATATCAGCTCCACTGACCACATAGGAGCTACTATAGTTCATCTGATTCTCTGCTGTGGCACTGCATACGTTGTTAATCCTCTTACACCCTGTCCTTTAATGGTCAGGACCACCACAGAGCAGGTACTATTAGGGAGGTGGATCATTCTGGTGACATGGTGGTGGTATGCTGGTGCGTGTTGTGCTGGTGTGAGTGGATCAGACACAGCAGTGCTGCTGGAGTGAGAATAGTCCACCAACCAAAACTATCCAGACAGCAGTGTCCTGTGGGCGGCGTCCTGTGTCCACTGATGAAGGACTAGAGAACACAAGCTGTGCAGCAGCAGATGAGCTACTGCCTCTGACTTTACATCTACACATCTACCCTCATAGTAGGCAGATGTATTAAAGTGGACAGTGAGTGGACACAGTGTTTAAACACTCCAGCAGCACTGCTGTGTCTGATCCACTCACACTAGCACACCACACACTAACACACCAACATAATGTCAGTGTCACTGTAGTGCTGAGAAAGACCCCAATGGTATCAAATAGTACCTGCTCTGGGGTGGGCCAACAAAGTATACAGAGAATTAGATGGACTACAGTCTGTAAGTGTAGAACTACAAAGTGCACCTGTATCGTCAATGGAGCTCATAAAATGGACAATGTGTGTAGATACAAGAAAGGTGGTTGTATGGTTAGGGCTGATCTGTGTATACTAATAAAATTATATTCCTTTCAGAGCCAAAAACAGTAGACACCATTTAAAATTGTACGTCACTATTATCATCTTTGAAGCAGACATGTTCATGAGTCAAATGAAGAAAGCTGATGCTGTTTGAAAACCTACTAATTAGTTAAAAAAACTATAAATGAAATGCAACTGTTCCTGGATGAAAATCAAGGCCTGTTTAGATGATGTTTGTTCTCTCTTATGCTGATCTACTCATATTCACAATAAAAGTCAAATTCTAGTTCACCAGCACAGGCAAATTGTATATGTGGACAAGCAAAAATAATCTATAGAGAGAAAACATTGTCATAAAAGCATCATGTTTCAGTTCATACCAAAGGTGTTCAATGGGTTTGTGCCAGCCATTGGAGTTTCTCCACACTAGACTCATCAAACTCATTATACTGGAACTGAAAGTGCTTTTCTCAAACTTTTTGCCACAGCTTTAGAGACATATAACTGTGTAAAATGTATTTGGATGTTGTAGCATTAACATTACCTTTCACTGGAACTAAGCAGCCCAAACCACAAATAACAATCCCGGACCATTATCCCTCCTCCACCAAACTTTATTGTTGGAACTCGGAACTCCAGTAGGTAATGTTTCCTGGTACTAACCAAGCCCAGATTCCCCAAAGCAATTGTCTGTCTAAGCAGATCACATAGCAGTGTACTTAATTATATCCGCCTGTTAGCACTGGGTGCGGCTCAAACACCTGAACTCCATAATTAGGAGTGGTGTCCACTTACTTTTGGCTACATAATGGAGGTATAAAATAATATACTGGCGTTTGGGAGGGGGGCTGAAACTAAAACTCATTCTTCTTCCAATGTCACGCCCAAAAAATTCACATCCTAACTTGCGTCCTTGTGATTGTGTACAATCCTGGAGTCTTTTCAGGGTCCGGCCTCCCAGCTACAGGCAGAAGCTGCCCTGAACCCAAGTTTTCTACCGTCCCTCAATTATTCTTCATTCATTCTACCACCACATGCTGAAGGCATGGTCCAAATTCATTAATTTTATAGAAGGGACCAAGCTTTTCTATGAGAGTGTTTGTGGGACATTATACATTACAAGGATATCAACACAGATATGGAGCATAGTGTTGGGCAAAATACATTATGACCAAGCTAAACCAAATACATTATTATAAATAACAATCCTCTCAGCAATAAATGTAGTTTATTTACTTTGATTGACAAGCAATATAACAGCTAATAGGCCTCATTTATTAACTGTTCTTCAGAAGAGATTTTGGTAACACTTCTTATGAATCCTGTGTATATAAGGCATTATTTAGCAAACATAATGCCTGGCACAAGCCTACATACAATATATATATATATATATATATATATATATATATATATATATATATATATATATATATATATATACTTAAAAAAGTCAGAGAGAGATTGACAGTCATGTTTAGCTTTTTCCATTTTCTAATAACTGCTCCAACAGTTGATCTTTTTTCACCAAGCTGCTTGGCAATTGCCCCGTGCCCCTTTCCAGCCTTGTGGAGGTCTACAATTTTGTCTCTGGTGTCTTTGGACAGCTCTTTGGTCTTAGCCATGTTAGTAGTTGGAGTCTTACTGATTGTGTGGGGTGGAAAGGTGTCTTTATTCAGCTAACAACCTCAAACAGGTGCTTTTAGTTTAGAATAATTATTGGAGTGGAGGTGGACTTTTTAGAGGCGGACTCTTTGAGGGTCAGAATTTTTGCTGATTGGCAGGTGTTCAAATACTTATTTGCAGCAGTAACACACAAATAGATTATTAAAAAATCATACATTGTGATTTCCAATTTTTTATGTCTCTCACAGTGGACATGGACCTGAGAGGAAAATTTCAGACCCCTTCATGATTTCTTAGTGGGAGAACTTACAAAGTGGCAGGGTGT
>CM038705.1:44366121-44368621 GCA_021613375.1 Megaleporinus macrocephalus
GAGAGAGAGAGAGACAGACAGATAGAGAGAGAGAGAGAGAAACAGACAGAGATAGAGAGAGAGAGAAACAGATAGAGAGAGAGAGAGAGAGAGAAAGAGAGAGAGAGACAGATAGAGAGAGAGAGAGAGACCCAGCCAGAGACAGACAGAGAGACAGACAGATAGAGAGAGAGAGAGAGAAACAGATAGAGAGAGAGAGAGAGAAAGAGAGACAGATAGAGAGAGAGAGAGAGAGAGAGAGACCCAGCCAGAGAGACAGACAGAGAGACAGACAGATAGAGAGAGAGAGAGAGAAACAGACAGAGAGAGAGAGAGAGAAACAGACAGAGATAGAGAGAGAGAGAAACAGATAGAGAGAGAGAGAGAGAGAGAGAGAGACAGATAGAGAGAGAGAGAGACAGAGAGAGACCCAGCCAGAGAGACAGACAGAGAGACAGACAGATAGAGAGAGAGAGAGAGAAACAGACAGAGATAGAGAGAGAGAATGTGTGCAGACTCCATAAGGTGTGGATCAGCCTTCATGCCGCGGCTGTATTATGTCTAATCCCGGCGCTGACCTCTGGGTCGTCACTGTTTGATTAATTGGTCACAGTTTTAATTAGCGAGGCCCTTCAAGACCACCCAAATCGAATAGACGCTCACGACTGTGATGCAATGAAATAAAAGATGGTGATGAAGGCCATCAGGGCCACTTTGTGATATTATCTCCTCATTTCATTTTGATTGTTTTACCTGCAGGCCGAGCTCCTCTCGCTGCCCTTTCCCTAACACAGCGGCCAACCGGGGGGAAATCAGGGGCGGCGGGGGACGATGATGATGATGATAATAATAATAATATCTTTTTTTGCGTGTGGTTATGTAACGTCGTTTAAAGCTTAATGCAATTTATATCAAACCTGATGGAGTTTTTAGAGCTGCAAATGTGCTCGGGAAGCAGGATGTCTTCATCGCTTTAAAGGCGGCCACCCTGTAGGTAGAGCCCACAGTGCCCTCTAGTGGGTCTGAGGGCAAAGCCGCTATTGGCCAGAGCAGCTGAGGCGACACATGAGCCGGCCTTTTCTTCAGGCCAACACGAGCTGTCAGTCAGAGGCCGCCTGCACGGGGGGGAAACCCCCAGACAGGTTTTCACTTTCTCTTTACTCGCACTGTGGAAGTCACTCACTTCCCCGTCTCCCTTTATAGCGTCTCTGTAAATGAAGTTAAAGGAGCTCCACTGATAAATACGCGTTTATATAATGTACAGGTAATAAAAGAAAACATAAATAAGACAGAGAATTCTCTCCAGAATTCAATCTGCAGCCCTGAGAATTCAACCTGGGTCTCCCCTGAAGTCACAATTCCTTTTAAAGGGTTTTAAGGTTTTAAAGGGCCCATATGCTTTATTTTTCAGGTATTTTATTTCTTTACCTGGGATTATTTTTAATGTTTATTTCATCTTATGTACCATTACTGAGGCAAAAGTCTTACCATATGACTACTTGGCAACCTCGCTTTAACCCCTAGAGTTAACAGAAAAAAGTGCTATTTTTAATACTGTGCCTTTAGACCTGATATATATATATATATATATAGATAGATAGATAGATAGATAGATCTTTATTGATTCTTTTGGGAGGGTTCCCTCAGGGAAATTAAGATTCCAGTAGCATCGTCACAGTAAACACACAAGAAACATATGAAAGGAATATAAATTAAGAAATCCAATGTACAAAATAAAGAAAAAGAAAAAAACAACTGGGGAGGTATTGCACACTATTATTGCACTTTTTTTAATGTTAACTAATGTTATTGCACTTAGTCCGGTTGTGTTATTGTCAGTCTACTGCTCCCCCCCTCCTCTGTCCTCCTGGGACCCCTCCTCCCCTGCAGAGAGGAGTTGTACAGTCTGATGGCATGAAGGACAAAGCAGTTTTGTAAAAACCTTTCTTCTGATTGGCTACCCTATATTATCCTTCATTATATTAGCTAGAATTTTAGTGTGAATGGGCGGAGCATTGCAGTTGCTCTCCATGTGCTGCACGAGCTACAACACACGCCTTTGTGATGTCACAATAGCTCCCTCATTCCTCCAATCACATACATGATGTATGTCATGTGTCACTCTTTTATTCTAAGGCTCTCAGACCGCCTGGCTGCCTCTCCTAAAGGCAATAAGTAATAAACATTGATTATTTGATTGATTAAGCAGCACAAGATCAGCCACCGTTATGAGCTCACGCTAGTAGAACATGTCCAACCTGCTGTTCAAGTCGACCATCAAGTCAGACAAAGTCAGGCTAAACCAACACAGTCAGCGTGTTGTGACATCACAAAACCAGGGGGCTGTTTCTATATACAGACTGTATGGACTGAGGAGAGTTTAACAATGTTTACATATGACATCAAACTCTCACTCAAACTTTATTTACATATTTACATGATACAGGCCCTTTAATGAGGATGAATCTATGAGAGATTCAATTCTAAGTAGAATAAATAACTATAGTTTTGTAAATGTACG
>CM038705.1:44373621-44478621 GCA_021613375.1 Megaleporinus macrocephalus
ATATATATATATATATATATATATATATATATATAACACCTATAATAATAAAAAATAAAATCATAATCTTTATATCTTTGTATAATACTTTTCATACCAGGGCAGCTCAAAGTGCCTTACTGACAGTTTTCATCAGTAAAAAAAACACCTCCAAACCACCTCACACATATGTAACACATATATACAAGTTTAAAAGGTGATTTTTTAAAATATTTGAATTTTAGAATTTGTATTTTAAATGTGTTTGTGAGTGTACGTTTAGAAACTTCTCCTTAAAAAAGCTGAGTATTATTTGTAGTTTTCATAATCTTATTTTGGGGTCTGCTAGATTACATTAACCGTACCAGTCACAAGTTTGGACACACCTAATTGAACATATGCTTTATATACATATATTTTATAGATGTTTGGATCTTAGTGTGTTAAAAGATTAAATAGTGATAGTTAGATAGTAAAAGATTAAAAAAGTTAAATAGTAAAGTTGGAGCCCACATACAAAAATATTTCTAAAGCAAGCGTTTTATATTTAAATAAAAAAATGATAATGCATATATTTATAACACCTATAATAATAAAAATAAAAATAATAATAATCTTTATAAAAAAAAAAATATACCAGGGCAGCTCAAAGTGCCTTACAGACAGTTTTCAGTAGTAATAAATAACCTGTTTATCAGATCTCAGCATACATACAGAGGTTTGTTTTTGTACCTTGTCAGGACACACAGGAGTCACACATATGTAACACATATATACAAGTTTGAGACACCTGAGAAAAAAAATTAAAAGGTGATTTTTTAAAAATATTTTAATTTTAGAATTTGTATTTTAAACATGTTTGTGAGTGTACGTTTAGAAACTTCTCCTCAAGGAAGCTAAGTATTATTTGTAGTTTTCATAATCTTATTTTGGGGTCTGCTAGATTACATTAACCTTACCAGTCACAAGTTTGGACACTGGACACCTAACTGAACATATGCTTTATATACATATACTTTATAGACGTTTGGATTTTAATGTTAACAGATAAGTTTAAATAGTAAAGCCTTACTGATAGCATCAGTAATAAATAACCTGTTTATCAGATCTCAGCATCTACACATCTTCTTCAGTCCTGTTAGAAAAGCAGGTCTGAATGTTCAAAGTATGTAAACCTACATCAGAGCAAATTAGCTAATTTCTAAAAGACACTCTAAACATTATTACCACAACCAGATGTTTTATTCCGCTCCAGGAATAATTCCAGACATCATATTTTATAGTTTGATATCTTCACAAGTGTTTACTAATATTATTACTATTAAAATATTAAATATGAGAAAAACCTGAGCAGGCATGTCCAAACTTTGGAGTGGTAGTGCACATGCTTTAATTTTCCCAAAACAATATTTTTTTATTATGTACGTCTGTATTTATCCACTATCTGAAACACTGTTAGAGCACCTGTGCTTTTAAGCCCCGCCTCCTGATGAGCCCAGTATATTCTTATTAGTCAACTCATCCCCTCAGTTCTGATTAATCAACTGCCAGGGTGGTTGAAAGTGGTAGCAGCGTCCTGCCTCTACAGGCAGCCAATACGGACTGAGATACAAGATGACATCACCTTGTAACAGAGAAAAGGACTGGAATTCCAACAAGGTGTTTCAGGTAGCTGAGGAAAGTGGTTTCTGTGGGAGAGAGCTTCTATGTCAGATGTGAACTTTGAGGCTTCATAACTTCGCAGAATGTTTACATGCCTAAAAATCTACATACTCACCAAAGATAAACATAACAGATCCTCTTTAATGCAGAAGTACTGCTGAAGAAAATTTATAGATATATGTGATCCAAACTTTATTCTTCAAACTAGCTCACAAGATATCGACTACTTGTTTAGCCATGTTAGGTACTTGTTTATTTTAGGACTGTGAAACTATTATAATAAATAATTTTTACAGCACATTTGTAGATCAATCAGTGCTGGGCATCTATCAATGTCCAGACATTGCATATGAATTTTTCAGAGCCTTAGAAGAATAACTCAACCATACATGTCAATGCTGCTAATGTAGGCCAGCAGCCACCAATTAACACAGGGCCATTTTCATAATGCTAACTGGTGGCTATTCACTTTAATTCAATATTAGCATTAGCATTATTGACTGCACTATTCGTTGAAGGGTCAAGTGGATCCAAATCAAACACAAGTGGACCTGATGGAGGAAATTCTTGGTACTTTTCACTGTAATATGTTTATTTTTGAATTGTCCAGTAATTAAAATACATTAGTTTGTATGGTTAACCGTAATTAATAGTCTATTTGCCCAAATATTTGGATAAAGAAATGGGTTTAAAAGCAGTGCAGTTTGTAGAATAACTGGGCAAAATAAGCTCCATCAGAACAACAATATAACAACAGCAGGACAGTGATTTCCTTCACTTCCTTGATTGTTCTAAGAGTGTCAGTAGAAAAGGAAGAAATGACTTGCAAACATGCAAACAAAAGATGCGTTTGATGTATTTACCTATTTATTATATATATATATATATATATATATATATATATATATATATATATATATATATATATATATATATATATATATATATAAATTTATACTTTAAATAAGATGTTCAGCTGCACCTTCTTAAAGCTGATGGAAACTTCACATGATGTAATGGCTTTCTACATCTACGCCATTGTAACTACATTGAACACATCTTTGAACCACGAAAGAAGCTAGTGTGTACCTGTAATAAGAATTTTCTAAACTAGATCCTTAACCCCAACCCCAATCTTAACCTCAGCTATGATATATATATATATATATATATATATATATATATATATATATATATATATATATATATATATATATATATATATATACAATTTTTTTATTCAATTTTAATGAAACAGAAGCATGTAGCTTTGGCAAAAAGTGCTTCCCGATACTCCTGACTCTAGCTCAGTCCTGTTTTTCTCTGGCTTTCCTACAAAGGCACAACAGTTTTGTTCTGGAAATGTACCAAAACAAACACACACACACACCAACACACACGTGCCCTAAGGTGGTTTAGAAGGTCTGTTGTAAAGGCTGTGATGTTAGCGTCAGGCCAGAAGGCTCAGTACGGCACTTCCTCCATCTCGGCTGAGGATGCTAAGTCCCTTAGGGAGCTTCCAGATGTGCCCCAGCCAGCTGGCTGAGCTAACCCCGCTCCAGCATCAACAGCAGGGCTGGGGACCTCCGCAGGATTTCTTAGCTGCGAGCCTCAGCCTGGTACAGAGCCAACAACCTTCCCAGGAGGAGCATGAAGCCTGGGTGTGACCTACAGCAAGACAGCTGGCCCAGAGAGAACATGGGAAAATAGCGACGGCGAGCGCCTACGCCGAGAAGGAAAAAAGAAAAGAAACGCTAGCAGAGAGCTGTGGGAGTCATGTTGAGATTTGATGGTGCTGCTATTCTTGAGGTGGATGCATATGATGATATTAACCATATGTACCACATGGGCTAATAAAGAGAGTAGGCAGCACGCGATGAGGCATGGATCAGCATTCGCAGGCCTTAGTTTCTAATTGGGGAATTCGTTATTAACTATATATAGAGGAGTCTGGTTGGTGAACGGAATTCAGCGGAATTTAACCTTTAAACACATACCATTCGTGCTGCTAGTGAACTTGACCACACTTCCTCCCATCTGGCATATTCTTTTAGATAAGTGCCACAGTAAATCAAAAACTGTCTAAATATATCTGTAATTTACTCTCATCAAGCACTTTGTTAGCAACACATGTACACCTACTCATTATTATCTAATCAGCCAATCATGTGGCAGCAGATGTTGATAAGAAAGGGTCAACAGAGAATGGCCAGACTGGTTCAAGCTGACAGAAAGGCTTCACATCTCAGATAACCACTCTGTACAATAATGATGAGCAGAAAAGTATCTCAGAACTCACAACACGTTCCAACCGTGAACAGCAGAAGACGCGCACTGGCGGTATAAAAGTAAAGTTCCATTTAAATCCAAAAGATTCAGCCAAGGGTTAAAAATAATAATTAAATGAGGGGGCAGTTGTGGACAGGAGATTAGGGATCCGGTCTTGTGACCAGATGGTCGCTGGTTCGATCCCCTGGACCAACAGGACCGAAGTGTCCAAAGGTACCAAACCCCTAGCTGCTCCCCGGGCACTGTGGTTAGGGCTACCAACCACTCCAGGCAAGTGTGCTCACTGCCCCCTAGTGTGTGTGTGTTGACTAGTGTGTGTATGTGGGTATTTCACTGCCCCTAGTGTGTGTGTGTGTGTGTCGACTAGTGTGTGTATATCTGGGTGTTTCACTGCCCCCTAGTGTGTTTGTGTTCACTAGTGTGTGTGTATGTGGGTGTTTCACTGCCCCCTAGTGTGTGTGTTCACTAGTGTGTGTATGTGGGTGTTTCACTGCCCCCGCCTACCAGTATGTGCATGTGGGTGTTTCACTGGCCCCTAGTGTGTGTGTTCACTAGTGTGTGTATATGTGGGTGTTTCACTGCCTCCTAGTGTGTGTGTTCACTAGTGTGTGTATATGTGGGTGTTTCACTGCCCCTAGTGTGTGGGTTCACTAGTGTGTGTATATGTGGGTGTTTCACTGCCCCTAGTGTGTGTGTTCACTAGTGTGTGTATATGTGGGTGTTTCACTGCCCCCTAGTGTGTGTTCACTAGTGTGTGTATAAGTGGGTGTTTCACTGCCCCCTAGTGTGTGTGTTCACTAGTGTGTGTATATGTGGGTGTTCCACTGCCACCGCCTACCAGTGGTTGTATGTGGGTGTTTCACTGCCCCCTAGTGTGTGTGTTCACTAGTGTGTGTGTATGTGAGTGTTTCACTGCCTCTAGTGTGTGTGTTCACTAGTGTGTGTGTATGTGAGTGTTTCACTGGCCCTAGTGTGTGTTCACTAGTGTGTGTGTGTGTATGTGAGTGCTTCACTGCCCCCTAGTGTGTGTATATGTGGGTGTTCCACTGCCACCACCTACCAGTGTGTGTATGTGAGTGTTTCACTGGCCCTAGTGTGTGTTCACTAGTGTGTGTATATGTGAGTGCTTCACTGCCACTACCTACCAGTGTGTGTATGTGAGTGTTTCACTGCCCCCTAGTGTGTATGTTCACTAGTGTGTATGTGGGTGTTTCACTGTACCTAGTGTGTGTGTTCATTAGTGTGTGTGTGTATGTGAGTGTTTCACTGTCCCTAGTGTGTGTGTTCACTAGTGTGTGTGTGTATGTGAGTGTTTCACTGGCCCTAGTGTGTGTTCACTTGTGGGTGTACATGTGAGTGCTTCACTGCCCCCTAGTGTGTATGTTCACTAGTGTGTGTATATGTGGGTGTTCCACTGCCACCGCCTACCAGTGGTTGTATATGGGTGTTTCACTGCCCCCTAGTGTGTGTGTTCACTAGTGTGTGTGTATGTGGCTGTTTCACTGCCTCTAGTGTGTGTGTTCACTAGTGTGTGTGTATGTGAGTGTTTCACTGGCCCTAGTGTGTGTTCACTAGTGTGTGTATATGTGAGTGCTTCACTGTCCCCTAGTGTGTGTATATGTGGGTGTTCCACTGCCACAACCTAACAGTGTGTGTATGTGAGTGTTTCACTGGCCCTAGTGTGTGTTCACTAGTGTGTGTATATGTGAGTGCTTCACTGCCCCCTAGTGTGTGTATATGTGGGTGTTCCACTGCCACCACCTACCAGTGTGTGTATGTGAGTGTTTCACTGGCCCTAGTGTGTGTTCACTAGTGTGTGTATATGTGAGTGCTTCACTGCCCCCTAGTGTGTGTATATGTGGGTGTTCCACTGCCACCACCTACCAGTGTGTGTATGTGAGCGTTTCACTGCCCCCTAGTGTGTATGTTCACTAGTGTGTATGTGGGTGTTTCACTGTCCCTAGTATGTGTGTTCACTAGTGTGTGTGTGTGTGTGTGTGAGTGTTTCACTGGCCCTAGTGTGTGTTCACTAGTGGGAGTACATGTGAGTGCTTCACTGCCCCCTAGTGTGTATGTTCACTAGTGTGTGTATATGTAGGTGTTTCACTGCCCCCTAGTGTGTATGTTCACTAGTGTGTGTATATGTGGGTGTTTCACTGCCCCCAGTGTGTGTGTTCACTAGTTCATTTACATAAAAAGAGGAACTACATGTGTTGCTAATGTAAGCCAGTAACCACCAATTAGCACAGGGCCATTTTCATAAGATTCAAGATTCAAGAGTTTTATTGTCATGTGTACAGCAGAACAGACAGTTACACTGTACAATTAAATTCTTACTTTGCTGTTCCTCCATTCACCAATAGATAAAGATAACAAATAAAAGAAATAATAAAAAAATATATACAAAATATACAAGTATAATAATACAAGTTGAAGTAAATAAAAGTATTTTTATAGTTAAAGAATGAAAAAAAAAGTTATGTGTGCTTAATAATAATAATACTAATAAAAACAATAATAATAATGCTAACTGGTGGCCATTCGCTTTAATTTAATATTAGCAACATTAGCATTATTGACTGCACCATTCGTTTAAGGGTCAAATGAATCCAAATCTAAGTGAAGGGCTGGCATAGGGTACCGTGTTTACAGACGGATCGGTGATGTGCAGTAGCAAACCTATCCATGAGTCACTCTGAGAGGCGACACGCTTTACAGAACCATCTGGAAACCTGACACATGACCATATGACCTCATCTGCTTGGATACAGAAGTCCTTTCCCCCAAGCCTTTCATTTGTCATTTACACAGCGATACGCTACTTCAGTGCACTGTTTATCCAGGAAGCAGAGCTGAACCAAAACCAACTCCCACATCTACGCCGGAACTGGAGCTTCTCTTTTTTAAATAGATTCAAATTTGATCCAAAAAAAAAAAAGTGGTCTTATCGACACCCTCAAACTGTGGTCTGTAATAGCTTCCAGTGACTGCTGCATTATTAATGATATGTAGTTAAATTTACCCCCTGCCACCTTCTAAATCATGCGCATATGACTAAGATAATGACCAGCGGGATTCTGCTCTGCCTCCCCCCGAGCCTTTCTCCCCACGGCCCTGTTGGGTTACGGGTTAATGACATCATTTTCATTCAGTCAGGCTTTTCCAGTCTTCCTGGCAGTCAGGTGCTGAGTGTGTGTGTGTGTGTGAGGCTGAATAAGGCAGCGTTGAATCAGGGACAGCAGGCAGCACTACTTTGATCCCGAACTTGTCACCATGATCCAGCCAGAATGACTGACAGCGGAGCTGGAAGAGATAGCAGAACAGCAGAGGGCCTTACTCAGGGGGAACAGAGTGGCAAATACGGCTGCTGGGAATTTACCCAACTGGGAGACAGGTTAGGGGGATTTCACAGGGCCCTAACCTCAGGGAACCGTCATATTGAAGACAAATTAATCTTATTTTAACAGAGCAGGGCATGAGTTCCACCTTGGGATATCAGAGTGGAATGTAATAAAGCGATGGTTCGGCCAAAAATCTAATTCACACAACTTCCCGTTTACCTGAAATGATGTTTGGTGTAGATCAGCTTTGAAATGGTTTGTAAAGCTATTTCAGACAAAAGTACGTAGCTAAAAACGTTGTTTGTGCTGGTATGTGCTTTTTGTACACACATTTTGTAATGCTGGTTGTGCTTTGGACCCCTTCCTCAGTAGGAGGAATCTGATCATTGAACTAAAATTCAAAGAGAACTCAGTCAATACCTGCTGAAGAACGTGTCTTCCGAGGACATACCCTACCGCTCAAAAGTTTGAGATCACAGTGAAATGTTCTCGTTTTAATGGAGTATCTTCTTCCTTAACACAACAATGGACTGACGGGTCTCTAAAGAAAGTTGTTTCTTTCTGGTCATTTTGAGTCGATCAGCAAGCCATCAACTGCTGATGCTTCAGATACTAAACTAACCTAGAATGTTGTTCTCCCTTTTATACTCACTTATTAGTAGAATGTTTTTCAGCTGTGCATCACAATTGAGCAAGAGTGTCCTAACAACCAATTAGTCCAATAACATCCTTAACTTGGAATGGCGGCCGGACCAGGAGATTTAGACAGAGGACTGAGAATTGCTGATAATAGGACTATATGCAAAATAACCCTCTATACAAAAATAGACTTTAATACAAACATGTTTATTCTTAAAAATCATCTGATACACTTAAATTAATTGTGAAATGAATAATATTGTTTGTGAATTGCATGAAAATTGCATGAAATTAAATTCTAAAAGCTTAGTTTACAAATGTATTAAGACATTTTATTAACAGTAAAATATAAAGGATAAACTATATTTATTTCATTTAAGAGAAAAATACATTTAACACATTTTTCTCATTGAATATTGAGCTTCTGTGGGCTAAAGGGTGATCAGATGAGAATGAGAGAAATTCAGGGCATGATACTTGAGTTGAGTGTGTCATGACAGAATAATTAGAATAATAATCAGTTATCAATGTTATTATGTCAGACTTACTCTCTAACCTGAACCTGCCTCTTTTTTTCTGGAAAAAGAATCTATAGCAGGCTGCTGATAATAACTGCAATGTGTTGGTTCTCAGTGATAAAGTTAATAAATATTCCTTACTATACACACCAGTCCTGACACCAAGAGAAAGAGAAGCTGGATCATACCATTTTGCAAGGGGCTGCTATATTTTTTTTTATTTTTAAAATAATTGGTTTAAATGGTTTTAACATTCCCAGCTTGTCAGAGACAAATTAACATTAAAAGAAAAAACATTATTATCTATTATATATTATCTGTAGGTGTGCTGGGGCTCAATTTAGGGGTGCTTAATTATGCTATTGCTCTCAGTATGATATTGATATTGCATTCGAGGTGTAAACAATGAGCCAGGTCTGTTTTTATGCATGTGTGTGAGGTTAATATGCAAAGATGTGGTCCGAAAACTCTTAAATAACTTTTAAATTATTTCAACTTGCGGCAGCAAATGCACATAATATATTAGCACAGGGGTCTCAACCCTCTTCCTGGAGAGCTACCTTCCTACAGAGCCTGGTTTCAGTAACCACATCTTACCACATCTGCTCCAGCTTCTCTGACTGGCGGGATCAGATTTATTAGAGTTAAGTAAGGAGTGGGCGGCATATTGGAAACAGGTTGGGACTAAATGGGATGTCATGTGAGTCGATACTTTGGTACCAAGTTCAGGAAACATGCCCAACATCATTCTTTATAACGCCGCGGGTGCTGGAGATGCAATCCTTCTGGACCTGACCGGAAGGTGATCGGTGCAGTGTATATGCCTGCAAGTGTTTTAGTCTGTTGTTAATTGCCAAAAAAGAAGAAGAAGAAGATGAAGAAGAAGAAGATCACCTACCAGCACAGACAAACAACAACTTGTCAAATATGCCAACAAGTGCAGCTACTGTGACAGGTCCACCTCGACTCATCGAAAAATACATATGTTCAAGGAGGATCGACTTGGAGTAATAATAGATTTACAAAAAGCACTGACTGAAGTGGGCCGGTACTCACCGGTACACAGTACCAGCACTTCTCAGTTCTAAAGTTCTAAATAAGGCCCGTTCATAAATATAGAAATAAACACTGTACACATATCATACTTCAATGTAATTCAGAATGTAATACTTTCAGGGAGGTTTGATATGGCATGCTTTGTTCTAGAGAAAGATACACAGTCTGAATAGTGGTGGTGATAGGAACCAGACCAAAGGTTGTTAGTATGCAGCACGATTTCTGATTAGGATTCGGCCTAAAGCTTTTTAAAATCTCGTTATTGTCTTCTTTTCATAGCAGAAGGGTACATGCAGGATGTTGTTTGGAAATGCAGTCCCCCAAAACACTTTTCCTGTTCAGGCTTTATGCTGTTTAACCATCATAAACATTGCATTTCATATAAGAAGACCTGGTTTGAGATAATAACATAAAAAAGTCTCTGTTTATGTTGGAGACAAAGTGATGGCTGGTTATCACCATCATCATCATCCCAGTAAAGAAGGTGTTATTATACATTTTTTTATTTTTTTATTTTTTTTAATCAGTGGAATTCCCCTTTAATGGTTTGCTACCTGATACGAACCAATCATCATATAAGGAGAGTATCAAGCACTGGCCAAACAACTATATGCAAACAGTGCCATCAAACTTTTCAGACAGAAGGAGAAAATAATTCCAACTTCTGAGTGAAGCACCTCAAAGACATACACCACTGTGTACAGTAATTGTTTAAAACCTTTATAAACAAATCTTTCAACAGTAAGAACACCAGATATCATTATAACAGATGTAAAGTAACATAAATAATATCTTATACTTATAAATAAGTCATACTTGAGCTGAATCTCACTGTAACATAATGCTTATATGCACAGCTGTAGAGATTCTGTAAATAATAGCTCTTAAATAACATGTCTACTCACTAATGTGTAGAATATTTGACTAAGTGTATACATATAAGCACAGATTTTCATATATCTGTTAGGCAAAGCATTGTCTCGCTCATTATCACCTTTCCTGGCTCTTCATTACTCTTATTCTTATTCTTTATTCTATTTATTGTATCTTCTTGTGCCTTTCTCTTAGTGTAACATCGTTCTCGTTATGTCATACATGTGTTTCTCACCAAGACAAATTCCTTGCATCTGGAACATACTTGGCGAAATAAACTATTCTGATTCTGATTCTGGAAGAAGTAGATCATATCTTGAGCTCCAGTTTAAAGAACTAAGTGTAGTTCCAGATTTCTCCTGGACGCCCCAGACATTGTATGAATGTATTCAGTTCCTTCAGCAGCAATCTTGATTTAGCTGTCACATCTGCCTTCTGTCTGGCTATCTCTCTTTGTATACATTCCCTTGTCTGCTTGAGTTCACGGTCCCCACCATGTGGATCTGTTTTGTCATGTGCTCTGTCTCCGCCCCTCACCTGATCCTGTTGTCTCCCCCTTGATCAGCCCCAGGTGTTTGTTAGTTCCTGTATTTCTCCCTGGTTGTCTGGTTAGTCTGTGCTTGGTATTTTGTCTTGCTGTGTGCTGTTCTGTGTTAGTGAGAACCTTGCTACCGGTTTTATTTTGGATTTAGGTTCATCTCATCTTTGCTTTTGTTTGTATCTGTCAGTAATAACGTTTGTTATCTTTATTTATCTTCTGTTTGGCTTGCACTTGCAATCTGCCTCCTCATCTGCCCTACGTTACATTAGCTTAATGAAGTACTGAGCAGTCAAAGCAGGTATTAGATGAGAACTGTAAATAATACTGGGTTGTTTATAGAAGGAGAAGCTTGGAAAGGGTTAAATAAACACACTGATGTATGGAAAAGTACTACTTACTCTATTAATACAGTTTAATATTTAAATAATAGTGTTTTACTGAGTAAATAAAAACAGAGTTCTGTATATCCATCCATCCATCCATTATCTGCTGCTTAATCCCACTAGTCAGGGTCACGGGGGTGCTGGAGGCAATCCCAGCTTCATCGGACGAAGGCGGGGTACACCATGGACAGGCCACTACCCCCATGGCCAACACACAATCACATAACATAACATAACATGTCTGTGTTTGGACTGTGGGAGGAAACCGGAGTACCTGGAGGAAACCCACTCAAGCACGGGGACAACATGCACACTCCACACAGAATGGCCCGGACTGGGAATCCAACCCAGATCGACTTGCTGTGAGGTGACAGTGCTGAGTATTCTGTATATCCAGATTCATTCCAAGAATTGTGCTTTTAATTCATATTAACATTACAATAAAAACATATACATGTTACCTTATTATACTTACAAATTACCATAAATGTTTTTGTTTAAGACCGCTGACACAACAGTGCAGCCAATTTTCCATAAGACGTTTAATGGATCAATACCAAACATGAACGACTTTGTTCTGTCACAGATTAAACAGCTTGTAAACAGAGCGCTGGTTCCACAGGCAAGAAAGCAGTAGACGCCTATCCCAAGACAGAGCAGGGCAGGCTGGGGTGAAGGCTGAGGATCTGGTCCAGAGAGATGTGGGTGGTGGTGGAGGGTGTGAGTCGGGTGACTCAGAGGGAGAGTCCAGCAGGCTAAAAGCAAAACCGTTACAAAAGTGGGGTCACACCCTGGCCTTGGGCTCTCCCAAATGGGGTCACACCCTGTGGACGGACACTCGCAGACTATTCCAGCGCACACAAATTAGCGGGATGCTCTCAGCCAAGCCAGAGTGAGAGCAGTGACTCAGTCTCGTTCTGAGTGCTGCGAAGGGAAAACTGCTATGAAAACGCTTTCCTTAATGGAAAAATGAGGGTGAGAGCGCTTGCCCTCTGTAATTTCTGTGTAATTTGTCGTATTTATTTTCCTTTGCCTCGTTTCTCTCCAGCGCGAGGACGAATATGGATATGTTATGCAACCGTGCTCAGGCATCTTTTTATTTATTTTTTTTTTTTTTCAGGTTTCCATTTCATCTGTCAGCTACGTTCATACGAGCTCACCACGACCTTAAAGTAGAGGCTGCTTTTCACTGCTGAGGAAACTATCAGGCCTTTTTAGGCAGCCAGTTGGAAGATGAGGATGTTTTGCTCTTTTTATTTGGGCAGAGTCTGATCTGTCAGTGTTTATGTGGTTACGACAGCAGATCTCCGGGCTCGAGCCAGGTATCAGTCAGAGTATCAGGCAGGGTGACTGCACCCAGCTGAAATTCAAAAAATGCCGCAGCAGGATGAGGTTGCTTCATGTAGTCTACAAAGGCATGAGTGAGCTCTTTCACCCTGGGGTGACTACACATACACACACAGGCTTGGTTTTAGACCTTGCCAGGACCTGTGGTCATATATGTAGGCCCATAATAAGATGTCCCATGCATAAGTCCACATTTAATTTGGTTAATTTCCAACCAATAGGGTTCAGATTTATGTGATTAAGATAAGATAAACCTTTATTAGTGCCATAGTGGAGGAAATTCACTGTGTTACAGCAGCAAAGGGATAGTAAGGCACTCAATAGATAAATAAACAGTACAGTATATACAATATAAATAATAAAAAGTCAATAACTCTTAAGATTGTATTTATAATTGGACGTTGCTTCTTAATACTGCACATTACACTGAAAAAATTCTATTTTCTGTAAGTGTGTAGTGTTTAAGAGTTTGTGTATGTAGTCCGCTGTGTATGTGGTCTGCTGGGAGCAGTGCTGGTTGTAGAGTCTAACAGCAGCAGGAAGGAAGGACCTGCGATACCACTCCTTCACACACTTGGGGTGAAGCAGCCTGTCGCTGCAGAAGCTGCCCAGTGCTGATAGAGTCTCATGCATGGGGTGGGAGTTATTCTCCAGCATGGATGCCAGTTTAGCTAACATCCTCCTGTCTCCCACCACCTGCACTGGTTCTAGAGGGCTTCCCAGGACAGAGCTGGCCCTCTTTATGAGTTTGCCCAGTCTCTTCTTGTCTGCCGTCAAGATGCTGCCACCCCAACAGACCAGATTAGTTCCACCCACACAAAGATGGAGAAGATGTTTAGTGCGCTAACCTGGCAACACGATCAGGATTCAGCCAGTTACTTTTTGATTGCGCTGGATTGACCCGAATCAGACTTTCGTTGTGCCAGCCTAGCAAACTGTACTCAGCTACCCATCCTTTCCACAGGGACCGTTTATTTCAGGACTCGGTTTTCAAGATTGCCTCCTTCTGTACATCATACCAAATAGCAGGCTTGTGATTGGTCATGTTGTCAGCCAGTAGAATTTCTCTTTTTATGCAATAGAAGGCAGTTTCTGGTCATGTAGAGTGGCGAAAGGTACAGTGCCAGAGTCTCCACAGAGAGTCCAGCAACGTGAGACGAGATGTAAGATCATTCACTGGAGCTCAAAAACATTGATTAACAGAAAAAAGACAAATGTCCAGGATGTTTCCTGCCTTCCGCTCAATGAACGCTGAGGATAGGCTCCAGTGACCCAAAAAGATAAGCAGTTTGGAAAACGAATGAAGGAATAAATGTGAAATTGGAACACAAACACACAGGAAAGGCCAAAGACTAAACTTTGAAAGTGTGGAAACCCATGCCTGCAAATGTCCTTGAATACAAATCCTAAATGGAAGCCCTACTAAAGGAAAAGAGTGGACAAGATAAGATAATCCTTTATTAGTCCCACAGTGGGGAAAATTAACCGTATACTGTGATATACAATACAAACAATATAAATAATAAAAAGTCAAGAACTCTTAAGTTTGTATTTACAAATAATTGAACGTTGCTTCTTAATTGCACAGGGATAATGAAAAAATACTGCACACACTATGGACACACTAAGTACTGACAAATCTGTATTCAGTTGGTGAGACCTTTGTGTTATTTATGGTCCATTGTATGTTCTACATGACTTGCTTTCCAGGCACAGTCAAGAGTTGCTTGACTAGTCTGAGATTTGCAGGGCAGGGCAATACTTGTGCTCTTTGTCATGCTCATCAAAGCTTTTCTAAACAATGTATACTACAACAACATTTAGGTAGGTCTCACATGTCAGTGAGATGTCTGTATGAATGCCCTGCCTGAGGCTTTACTCGCTAAAACCTCACCCAGAGCAACACACAGTGCATCCTGGTATCATCATCATCTCCCCAGGTGACATTTGCAGTAGGTCATCCATGTTCTTCTGTTTCTCCAATGTTCTGTTCTGACACGCATGTGCTCATTGTTGGTACTTCCTGTGCTGGACATGGCTGCGCATGTACAGTCTGACTGGTCTAATAGGTCTAATCAACCCCATATGCATCAGGGTGCGACACATTCCTACTGTAATCATCATTAAAACATCTCTGTAAGTTCAGACCAGAGGAGATAGCTTTCATTGCTCTCATTCAACAATGAGTCCAACACCCTAGTTAGCCCCCTCTCTGAGCACTGTTGGGAGGTTTTCTCCACTGCTGACCAGGAACACCCAAAAAGCCTTGCTGCTTCAGTCCAGTTTGATCCAGTCAAATGTCCATAACAATGACGCATCATTGTCATGACATGCAAGACTGTTACAACAAGAGTTATAATGGTTTTGGCTCAGCGGGGTGTATATATCAGTAGCGAACTGTGACCCTTAAGCCTCGGCCCTCTCAGAGGGGGTGGTTTTGACAGTTTGGAGGCAGGACATGGGCTTCCATCGTGACTCAGCAAACTAGCTAGCAGTGGTAGCCTGTTTCTCCAGCTAGTGTCGCCACAGCAGGCGGAAATGATTATACAGTTAAGCCCGCCCACTTAGAGGGAAGATATGATTGGTCAGTTTTACTGTCATTTGAAATTGGTATGGTGCTGAATTATAACTGCCTGGCACCCTCTGTACATGAACAGCGGGACCACCGATCACCAACATTCTGCTGAGGTATCACAGTCCTTATAGGGGGAACATAGACTCACAGGCTTCCACTTAACCCCTCACACTCCAACACAGATTGAATAGACACATTTGAATCATTTATTTGTCTATATTTTAATAATTGTTTAGACGTTGATTGTCAAACTGTAAGTAGATAAAATAAAATTATAATATATATATATATATATATATATATATATATATATATATATATATATATATATATATATATATATATATATATATATATATAGCATGTGTGTTAAGAATATTTTTGGCCCTCACTGTTCCCATATATATATATATATATATATATATATATATTATATATATATATATATATATATATATATATATATATATATGGACCACAGTCTGTATGTGTATTGTGTATATAAATCAAGATCTGTCTTAAAAATATACAAAAACAAACACACACACACATTAACACACACCTACACATTAACAGGTCATGCTCCACGTGAGTTAGCTCATGCTGCTGAAACCGGATGCTTTGTAACCGAGCACTCAGGTATGTGTAAGTGCTGTCTCAGTCTCTGTATCTTGGCTCTAGGCTTTGGGAATGTGACTGAAATAGGCTGCTCATGCTCGCTGGGTTACCGTAAGCAAGTCATTCACTGTCTGATGGGTGCCAAAGCTCTTGCGCCAGCTTTCTGGAAGCTGATGTCACTAAAACTCATCTCACTGCTTCCCATTTCTAATGCTGTCTTCAGGGAACTGTCTACAGATTCAACCTATGTTGAGCCCTGTAGACACAAAACATAACATAGGACAATAAAACAGGGTGTATGGATGTATATGACTGCTTTAACAATGTCCACCATCTACTGAAAGTCTATCAAATGTGTGTGGAAATGCCAAAGGTGAAGTTCACACCTAAAAATACTCTCCAGTCCTGACACATACGTGATACTCTTTACTGCTAAATGAACGAGACATTTCTACTGCAAATGCCAGCCATCAGGAAAGTCTCATGATCAGTGGACGCAGTTTACAGCAGAGTAGGAATGGAGGTTTTGTGTAGGGGATGGTTTTATGGCCTTGTTTAACTTGGATGGAGTACATTTATGTAGTCTGAGGAAAACACTATGTTGGCAGTGGAGGTATCACAGCATGTTTTGCAACAGTGGCTGAGAAGTAGGTAGAAATGCTTATAGGTTCTTTACAAAGGAAGGAAAGTGGTGAATCAAATGGATGGACAGTCACCACTACACCACTGTGCAGAAGTCTTAGGCAATATCTGTATGTTCACCAGTAAGAACAGCAGATATCATTAGAACAGATGTAAATAATCATACATACAATACAAAGTAACATGAATATCTTATTGTGAGAGAAGTAGATCATATCTTGAGCTCCAGTTTGAAGAACAAAGTGTAGTTCCAGATTTCTCCTGGACGCCCCAGACATTGTATGAATGTATTCAGTTCCTTCAGCAGCAATCTTGATTTAGCTTAATGAAGTACTGAGCAGTCAAAGCAGGTCTTAGATGAGAACTGTAAATAATACTGGGTTGTTTATAGAAGGAGAAGCTTGGAAAGGGTTAAATAAACACACTGATGTATGTACTATTAGAATATTTAAATAATAAAGTGTTTTGCTGAGCAAATAAAAGTGTCCTGTCTGGATATATAGCTTCTTATATAGAACGATGTCCCCAACTGCTTAAAACTTTACACAGTGCTGCATATTAAACACAATCGCTGCCAAAAGTAGAAAAACTATTTGCAAAGGTGTCAGAAGAATTCACATTCATTACTCAGAAGTAGAAGTATAGATACTAGGGTTTAAAAATACTTCTGTAGAAGTTGAAGTATCAACTTTTTTACAAGTGTAAAAGTACTGCTTTCAAAACTACTTAAAGTATAAAAGTAAAAGTACTGTAAGGAAAAAAATGTCATTAAGGACTAAAGCTTAGGCTGCACCACAGGGGTCTAAAGTGCACCAGCCCACCTCCCCCCAAAAAATAATTCTTCTAAAAGCCATAATGACTATCTGTAGGTCGTCATCGTGTTATATAACTACTGTACTTCTCTGTAAATATGAATCCCAGTCGAGTCCATGTTAAACTACAGTAAACGGCTACAAATTTCAAGCCCACTACATCCCAGTTTTCAGTAATTTCACGGATCTCACTCTGTTGCCTACAGCAGAAAATGTTGGTGATGCCAGAAAACAGTTTCCTTATACAAACAGTAACATCTTTAACATATTAATTATTGTAATTATATTTGGTAGAAATTACCAACAGGAACTGAAGTTCGACCTCATTTCTTCATTCGATTAAAATTCGGTTGACGTGCTAAAATTCTAATCGCTGTTTTGTCTTTTATTTTCTATCTTTCTTGATCTTAGGGACTCAATTTGCATATATTTGCATATTCCTCTGGTTAATATAATTAGTAGTATAATGTCAACAAGTAGCAGTTCAGTTTGGAATGGTAAGAATTTCTCAACAGATGTCTTTTCAATATATGGGTTAATCAGTTGAGCAGGTGAGTGTTGATTACCTGCTTGTATTAACAAACGTGTCAAAAATATCATTAAATGTACATCTGCTATTTATTTATACTTCCTGTTAGAGCATAATGACTATAATGTTATATTAAAATGTTAATGTTGATAAATTTGGAAAAGTACTGGAAGTAGTCAGCACTGTCTCCTCACAGTAAGATGATCTGGGTTTGATTCCTGGTCCAGGTGGTTCTGTGTGGAGTGTGTATGTTCTCCCTGTGCTTGAGTGGGTTTCCTCCGGGTACTCCGGTTTCCTCCCACAGTCCAAACACATGCATGTTGGGTTGATCGATCACTCTAAACTGCTCATAGGTGTGAGTGTGTGATGGCCATGCGATGGACTGGCGACCTTTGCTCGATGATGCTGGGATTGGCTCCACTTACGCTACATACTGTATTAATACTATTTAAATATTAAAGAGTTGAGCAAATAAAAGCCACCTGTCTGGAGAAAAAAAATATTTTTAAATATAGTAATAATCTCCCCAAGTGCCTAAAACCTTTGCAGAGAACTGCAGTAGCTGAAGAAGCTGCCTGTGTACACTGATAGGCAGAGATTAACACATAAAGTAACATTTGATTTTTCCTCCGTGTCCCAATTGCAACTGTCTTGCCAAAGAGACGAGCTAGAGTTTCCCTCCGAAGTCTATCTAAACGTTTGTAACAGCTTCTACATCAACACGAACGGGGACTTGAAGAAGATTCCGGTCTGACAACAAACACAGCGAGAGACTGACGCAGTCTCTTCCTTCAGTCACGAAATCTGATCATAAGCGGTCGCTGGAGACAAACTCAAGACTCGTGTAAACGGTTATATTTTTCGCCGCCTCTTGTGATCTTCATACATTTTACTCTCGCCGCTAAACACAGACCTTGTTATCACAGACTATGTCACAGTAAACCCTGCAGTCGTCTACTGCATATCTTAAACACAGCAGACTGCTGCAAGACCAGTACAGGCAGGAAGATGGAGGTCCAGCTTCTCCTCAAATGTCAGATGCTACAGTAGTCAAGTTTATTTGTGTAGCGCTTTTACAACCATGTTATCACAAAGCAGCTTTACAGGAGTTTAAAAGCATGAAAACATGAAGTCACAACACTTTATCCACTGTGAGCAAGCCAGAGGCAACGGTGGCAAGAACAACTCCCTCAAAACTGGAGGAAGAAACCTTGAGAGGAACCAAGGCAGAGACCCATCCTCCTCTGGTGGAACAGTATTTACAGTCTATTAAACTAAAGCTGAGTCTGATGGTAAAAGCTTTAGAAGCTGCACAGGTGCTACATCAGGTGGATGATACAGCGATGCAGTCAAGGATGGAGCAAATGGCACCAATGGAGAGGAGAGCTGGTTGGTGACGGGGGGGGCCCTGGTGGTCAGTCCTTTACAGTATTCGGCGGGACAGGTGGGTGGTTATTACCTCAGAAATAGAAAAGAGACAGAGTTAGTTCTGGTTTTTCGTTTTTCTACATTTGAACACGGCTGCTGCCGTTTACATCGTGTAAATACTCTATGATGAAAGAACCAATAGAAATTCTTCAAAATCACTTGGAAAAAAATCTGGTTCTATTGACGTACATTGAAAGCTACAACAGTTTTCGTCCCTTCCTCTAAAGTTACTATTTTGGAGACACTTGTTTTTCATTGGACAGTGAGGATATGTAACCGCTATACTACCTATACTGTATACAGTGTGCTAGTTAAACAGTTTAACAACAGTGTGATCAAACTGCTGAGAATTTTTGTTGGTATTTCACTGTATATTCAAACATCTGTAGGTCGTCATCGTGTTATATAACTACTGTACTTCTCTGTAAATATGAATCACAGTCGAGTCCATGTTAAAGTACAGTAAATGGAAACAAATTTCAAGCCCACTACATCCCAGTTTTCAGTAATTTCACGGATCTCACTCTGTTGCCTACAGCAGAAAATGTTGGTGATGCCAGAAAACAGTTTCCTTATACAAACAGTAACATCTTTAACATATTAATTATTGTAATTATATTTGGTAGAAATTACCAACAGGAACTGAAGTTCGACCTCATTTCTTCATTCGATTAAAAATTCGGTTGACGTGCTAAAATTCTAATCGCTGTTTTGTCTTTTATTTTCTATCTTTCCTGATCTTAGGGACTCAATTTGCATATATTTGCATATTCCTCTGGTTAATATAATTAGTAGTATAATGTCAACAAGTAGCAGTTCAGTTTGGAATGGTAAGAATTTCTCAACAGATGTCTTTTCAATATATGGGTTAATCAGCTGAGCAGGTGAGTGTTGATTACCTGCTTGTATTAACAAATGTGTCAAAAATATAATTAAATGTACATCTGCTATTTATTTATACTTCCTGTTAGAGCATATCAAGCATTTATTTTTGGAACTATTAGGAATTATGAGTCTCTACCACCATATTTACATGATATAAAAACATGGCAACATCACATATCACGCTTTTCGCTCCTCACATAACAATAAACCTGGCAGTGCATTTTATGAATCTGGCTGAATATATGTTGGAGAAGCTGCCAGATGAATACATTTGATACAAATATCAATACAGCAATACAATCAGATGGATAAAATAATGACATTTCATTTCTAATACTGTTTAAAAACCTCAACCAATAAGAACACCAGATTTAATTAGAACAGATGTAAATAGCCATACATACACACTGACATATGTAAAAGCTCTACTTACTCTGTTAATACTGTTTAATATTTAAATAATAAAGTGCTTTGCCGAGCAAATAAAAGTGTCCTGTCTGGATAAACAGCTTCATATATAGAACAATGTCCCCAACTGCCTAAAACTTTTACACTCTGCCGCATATTAAACACAATCATCCACTAATATAGGAAAACTATGACATATATTTAATTTGCAAAAATGTCAAAAGTATTCACATTGATTACTCAGGTAGAAGTATAGATACTAGGGTTTAAAAATACTTCTGTAGAAGTTGAAGTATCAACTTTTTTCAAAATTTTTACTCCAGTAAAAGTGTAAAGATACTGCTTTCAAAACTACTTAAAGTATAAAAATGAAATGAAATAGGAGTAATGAGACTATGTTTAAAATGTAAGGAGTAGAAAGTACAGATAATGGAGTGTAAATGTAAGGAGTAGAAAGTACAGATAATGGAGTGTAAATGAAAGGAGTAGAAAGTACAGATAATGGAGTGTAAATGTAAGGAAAAGAAAGTACTGATAATGGAGTGTAATGTAAGGAGTAGAAAGTACTGATAATAATGGAGTGTTAATGTAAGGTGTAAAAAGTACGGATAATGGAGTGTAAATGTAAGGAGTGGAATGTACAGATAATGGAGTGTAAATGTAAGGAGTAGAAAGTACTGATAATGGAGTGTAAATGTAAGGAGTAGAAAGTACAGATAATGGAGTGTAAATGTAAGGAGTAGAAAGTACAGATAATGGAGTGTAATGTAAGGAGTAGAAAGTACTGATAATAATGGAGTGTTAATGTAAGGTGTAAAAAGTACGGATAATGGAGTGTAAATGTAAGGAGTAGAAAGTACAGATAATGGAGTGTAAATGTAAGGAGTAGAAAGTACTGATAATGGAGTGTAAATGTAAGGAGTAGAAAGTACAGATAATGGAGTGTAATGTAAGGAGTAGAAAGTACTGATAATAATGGAGTGTTAATGTAAGGTGTAAAAAGTACGGATAATGGAGTGTAAATGTAAGGAGTGGAAAGTACAGATAATGGAGTGTAAATGTAAGGAGTAGAAAGTACAGATAATGGAGTGTAAATGTAAGGAGTAGAAAGTACAGATAATGGAGTGTAAATGTAAGGAGTAGAAAGTACTGATAATGGAGTGTAAATGTAAGGAGTAGAAATTGCAGATAATGGAGTGTAAATGTAAGGAGTAGAAAGTACAGATAATGGAGAGTAAATGTAAGGAGTAGAAAGTACTGATAATGGAGTGTAAATGTAAGGAGTAGAAAGTACAGATAATGGAGGGTAAATGTAAGGAGTAGAAAGTACAGATAATGGACTGTAAATGTAAGGAGTAGAAAGTACAGATAATGGAGTGTAAATGTAAGGAGTAGAAAGTACTGATAATGGAGTGTAAATGTAAGGAGTAGAAATTACAGATAATGGAGTGTAAATGTAAGGAGTAGAAAGTACTGATAATGGAGTGTAAATGTAAGGAGTAGAAAGTACAGATAATGGAGGGTAAATGTAAGGAGTAGAAAGTACAGATAATGGACTGTAAATGTAAGGAGTAGAAAGTACAGATAATGGAGTGTAAATGTAAGGAGTAGAAAGTACTGATAATGGAGTGTAAATGTAAGGAGTAGAAATTACAGATAATGGAGTGTAAATGTAAGGAGTAGAAAGTACTGATAATGGAGTGTAAATGTAAGGAGTAGAAATTGCAGATAATGGAGTGTAAATGTAAGGAGTAGAAAGTACAGATAATGGAGGGTAAATGTAAGGAGTAGAAAGTACAGATAATGGACTGTAAATGTAAGGAGTAGAAAGTACAGATAATGGAGTGTAAATGTAAGGAGTAGAAAGTACTGATAATGGAGTGTAAATGTAAGGAGTAGAAATTACAGATAATGGAGTGTAAATGTAAGGAGTAGAAAGTACTGATAATGGAGTGTAAATGTAAGGAGTAGAAAGTACAGATAATGGAGTGTAAATGTAAGGAGTAGAAAGTACAGATAATGGAGTGTAAATGTAAGGAGTAGAAAGTACAGATAATGGAGTGTAATGTAAGGAGTAGAAAGTACTGATAATGGAGTGTAAATGTAAGGAGTAAAAAGTACGGATAATGGAGTGTAAATGTAAGGAGTAGAAAGTACAGATACTGGAGTGTAAATGTAAGGTGTAGAAAGTACTGATAATGGAGTGTAAATGTAAGGAGTAAAAAGTACAGATAATGGAGTGTAAATGTAAGGAGTAGAAAGTACTGATAATGGAGTGTAAATGTAAGGAGTAGAAAGTACTGATAATGGAGTGTAAATGTAAGGAGTAGAAAGTACAGATAATGGAGTGTAAATGTAAGGTGTAGAAAGTACAGATAATGGAGTGTAAATGTAAGGAGTAGAAATTACAGATAATGGAGTGTAAATGTAAGGAGTAGAAAGTACAGATAATGGAGTGTAAATGTAAGGAGTAGAAAGTACTGATAATGGAGTGTAAATGTAAGGAGTAGAAATTACAGATAATGGAGTGTAAATGTAAGGAGTAGAAAGTACAGATAATGGAGTGTAAATGTAAGGAGTAGAAAGTACTGATAATGGAGTGTAAATGTAAGGAGTAGAAATTGCAGATAATGGAGTGTAAATGTAAGGAGTAGAAAGTACAGATAATGGAGTGTAAATGTAAGGAGTAGAAAGTACTGATAATGGAGTGTAAATGTAAGGAGTAGAAAGTACAGATAATGGAGGGTAAATGTAAGGAGTAGAAAGTACAGATAATGGACTGTAAATGTAAGGAGTAGAAAGTACAGATAATGGAGTGTAAATGTAAGGAGTAGAAAGTACTGATAATGGAGTGTAAATGTAAGGAGTAGAAATTACAGATAATGGAGTGTAAATGTAAGGAGTAGAAAGTACTGATAATGGAGTGTAAATGTAAGGAGTAGAAATTGCAGATAATGGAGTGTAAATGTAAGGAGTAGAAAGTACAGATAATGGAGGGTAAATGTAAGGAGTAGAAAGTACAGATAATGGACTGTAAATGTAAGGAGTAGAAAGTACAGATAATGGAGTGTAAATGTAAGGAGTAGAAAGTACTGATAATGGAGTGTAAATGTAAGGAGTAAAAAGTACTGATAATGGAGTGTAAATGTAAGGTGTAGAAAGTACTGATAATGGAGTGTAAATGTAAGGAGTAGAAAGTACAGATAATGGAGTGTAAATGTAAGGAGTAAAAAGTACTGATAATGGAGTGTAAATGTAAGGAGTAGAAAGTACTGATAATGGAGTGTAAATGTAAGGAGTAGAAAGTACAGATAATGGAGTGTAAATGTAAGGTGTAGAAAGTACAGATAATGGAGTGTAAATGTAAGGAGTAGAAATTACAGATAATGGAGTGTAAATGTAAGGAGTAGAAAGTACAGATAATGGAGTGTAAATGTAAGGAGTAGAAAGTACTGATAATGGAGTTTAAATGTAAGGAGTAGAAATTACAGATGATGTAGTGTAAATGTAAGGAGTAGAAAGTACAGATAATGGAGTGTAAATGTGAAGAGAAAAAATCACACATAACGGAGTGTAAATGTAAGGAGTAGAAAGTACAGATAATGGAGTGTAAATGTAAGGAGTAGAAAGTACAGATAATGGAGTGTAAATGTAAGGAGTAGAAAGTACTGATAATGGAGTGTAAATGTAAGGAGTAGAAAGTACAGATAATGGAGGGTAAATGTAAGGAGTAGAAAGTACAGATAATGGACTGTAAATGTAAGGAGTAGAAAGTACAGATAATGGAGTGTAAATGTAAGGAGTAGAAAGTACTGATAATGGAGTGTAAATGTAAGGAGTAGAAATTACAGATAATGGAGTGTAAATGTAAGGAGTAGAAAGTACAGATAATGGAGTGTAAATGTAAGGAGTAGAAAGTACTGATAATGGAGTGTAAATGTAAGGAGTAGAAATTGCAGATAATGGAGTGTAAATGTAAGGAGTAGAATGTACAGATAATGGAGGGTAAATGTAAGGAGTAGAAAGTACAGATAATGGACTGTAAATGTAAGGAGTAGAAAGTACAGATAATGGAGTGTAAATGTAAGGAGTAGAAAGTACTGATAATGGAGTGTAAATGTAAGGAGTAAAAAGTACTGATAATGGAGTGTAAATGTAAGGTGTAGAAAGTACAGATAATGGAGTGTAAATGTAAGGAGTAAAAAGTACTGATAATGGAGTGTAAATGTAAGGTGTAGAAAGTACAGATAATGGAGTGTAAATGTAAGGAGTAAAAAGTACTGATAATGGAGTGTAAATGTAAGGAGTAGAAAGTACTGATAATGGAGTGTAAATGTAAGGAGTAGAAAGTACAGATAATGGAGTGTAAATGTAAGGTGTAGAAAGTACAGATAATGGAGTGTAAATGTAAGGAGTAGAAATTACAGATAATGGAGTGTAAATGTAAGGAGTAGAAAGTACAGATAATGGAGTGTAAATGTAAGGAGTAGAAAGTACTGATAATGGAGTGTAAATGTAAGGAGTAGAAATTACAGATAATGGAGTGTAAATGTAAGGAGTAGAAAGTACAGATAATGGAGTGTAAATGTAAGGAGTAGAAAGTACTGATAATGGAGTGTAAATGTAAGGAGTAGAAATTGCAGATAATGGAGTGTAAATGTAAGGAGTAGAAAGTACAGATAATGGAGTGTAAATGTAAGGAGTAGAAAGTACTGATAATGGAGTGTAAATGTAAGGAGTAGAAAGTACAGATAATGGAGGGTAAATGTAAGGAGTAGAAAGTACAGATAATGGACTGTAAATGTAAGGAGTAGAAAGTACAGATAATGGAGTGTAAATGTAAGGAGTAGAAAGTACTGATAATGGAGTGTAAATGTAAGGAGTAGAAATTACAGATAATGGAGTGTAAATGTAAGGAGTAGAAAGTACTGATAATGGAGTGTAAATGTAAGGAGTAGAAATTGCAGATAATGGAGTGTAAATGTAAGGAGTAGAAAGTACAGATAATGGAGGGTAAATGTAAGGAGTAGAAAGTACAGATAATGGACTGTAAATGTAAGGAGTAGAAAGTACAGATAATGGAGTGTAAATGTAAGGAGTAAAAAGTACTGATAATGGAGTGTAAATGTAAGGAGTAAAAAGTACTGATAATGGAGTGTAAATGTAAGGTGTAGAAAGTACTGATAATGGAGTGTAAATGTAAGGAGTAGAAAGTACAGATAATGGAGTGTAAATGTAAGGAGTAAAAAGTACTGATAATGGAGTGTAAATGTAAGGAGTAGAAAGTACTGATAATGGAGTGTAAATGTAAGGAGTAGAAAGTACAGATAATGGAGTGTAAATGTAAGGTGTAGAAAGTACAGATAATGGAGTGTAAATGTAAGGAGTAGAAATTACAGATAATGGAGTGTAAGTGTAAGGAGTAGAAAGTACAGATAATGGAGTGTAAATGTAAGGAGTAGAAAGTACTGATAATGGAGTGTAAATGTAAGGAGTAGAAATTACAGATAATGGAGTGTAAATGTAAGGAGTAGAAAGTACAGATAATGGAGTGTAAATGTGAGGAGTAGAAAGTACTGATAATGGAGTGTAAATGTAAGGAGTAGAAATTGCAGATAATGGAGTGTAAATGTAAGGAGTAGAAAGTACAGATAATGGAGTGTAAATGTAAGGAGTAGAAAGTACTGATAATGGAGTGTAAATGTAAGGAGTAAAAAGTACTGATAATGGAGTGTAAATGTAAGGAGTAGAAAGTACTGATAATGGAGTGTAAATGTAAGGAGTAGAAATTGCAGATAATGGAGTGTAAATGTAAGGTGTAGAAAGTACTGATAATGGAGTGTAAATGTAAGGAGTAGAAAGTACAGATAATGGAGTGTAAATGTAAGGAGTAAAAAGTACTGATAATGGAGTGTAAATGTAAGGAGTAGAAAGTACTGATAATGGAGTGTAAATGTAAGGAGTAGAAAGTACAGATAATGGAGTGTAAATGTAAGGTGTAGAAAGTACAGATAATGGAGTGTAAATGTAAGGAGTAGAAATTACAGATAATGGAGTGTAAATGTAAGGAGTAGAAAGTACAGATAATGGAGTGTAAATGTAAGGAGTAGAAAGTACTGATAATGGAGTGTAAATGTAAGGAGTAGAAATTACAGATAATGGAGTGTAAATGTAAGGAGTAGAAAGTACAGATAATGGAGTGTAAATGTAAGGAGTAGAAAGTACTGATAATGGAGTGTAAATGTAAGGAGTAGAAATTGCAGATAATGGAGTGTAAATGTAAGGAGTAGAAAGTACAGATAATGGAGTGTAAATGTAAGGAGTAGAAAGTACTGATAATGGAGTGTAAATGTAAGGAGTAGAAAGTACAGATAATGGAGGGTAAATGTAAGGAGTAGAAAGTACAGATAATGGACTGTAAATGTAAGGAGTAGAAAGTACAGATAATGGAGTGTAAATGTAAGGAGTAGAAAGTACTGATAATGGAGTGTAAATGTAAGGAGTAGAAATTACAGATAATGGAGTGTAAATGTAAGGAGTAGAAAGTACTGATAATGGAGTGTAAATGTAAGGAGTAGAAATTGCAGATAATGGAGTGTAAATGTAAGGAGTAGAAAGTACAGATAATGGAGGGTAAATGTAAGGAGTAGAAAGTACAGATAATGGACTGTAAATGTAAGGAGTAGAAAGTACAGATAATGGAGTGTAAATGTAAGGAGTAGAAAGTACTGATAATGGAGTGTAAATGTAAGGAGTAAAAAGTACTGATAATGGAGTGTAAATGTAAGGTGTAGAAAGTACTGATAATGGAGTGTAAATGTAAGGAGTAGAAAGTACAGATAATGGAGTGTAAATGTAAGGAGTAAAAAGTACTGATAATGGAGTGTAAATGTAAGGAGTAGAAAGTACTGATAATGGAGTGTAAATGTAAGGAGTAGAAAGTACAGATAATGGAGTGTAAATGTAAGGTGTAGAAAGTACAGATAATGGAGTGTAAATGTAAGGAGTAGAAATTACAGATAATGGAGTGTAAATGTAAGGAGTAGAAAGTACAGATAATGGAGTGTAAATGTAAGGAGTAGAAAGTACTGATAATGGAGTGTAAATGTAAGGAGTAGAAATTACAGATAATGGAGTGTAAATGTAAGGAGTAGAAAGTACAGATAATGGAGTGTAAATGTGAGGAGTAGAAAGTACTGATAATGGAGTGTAAATGTAAGGAGTAGAAATTGCAGATAATGGAGTGTAAATGTAAGGAGTAGAAAGTACAGATAATGGAGTGTAAATGTAAGGAGTAGAAAGTACTGATAATGGAGTGTAAATGTAAGGAGTAGAAAGTACAGATAATGGAGGGTAAATGTAAGGAGTAGAAAGTACAGATAATGGACTGTAAATGTAAGGAGTAGAAAGTACAGATAATGGAGTGTAAATGTAAGGAGTAGAAAGTACTGATAATGGAGTGTAAATGTAAGGAGTAGAAATTACAGATAATGGAGTGTAAATGTAAGGAGTAGAAAGTACAGATAATGGAGTGTAAATGTAAGGAGTAGAAAGTACTGATAATGGAGTGTAAATGTAAGGAGTAGAAATTGCAGATAATGGAGTGTAAATGTAAGGAGTAGAATGTACAGATAATGGAGGGTAAATGTAAGGAGTAGAAAGTACAGATAATGGACTGTAAATGTAAGGAGTAGAAAGTACAGATAATGGAGTGTAAATGTAAGGAGTAGAAAGTACTGATAATGGAGTGTAAATGTAAGGAGTAAAAAGTACTGATAATGGAGTGTAAATGTAAGGTGTAGAAAGTACTGATAATGGAGTGTAAATGTAAGGAGTAAAAAGTACTGATAATGGAGTGTAAATGTAAGGTGTAGAAAGTACAGATAATGGAGTGTAAATGTAAGGAGTAAAAAGTACTGATAATGGAGTGTAAATGTAAGGAGTAGAAAGTACTGATAATGGAGTGTAAATGTAAGGAGTAGAAAGTACAGATAATGGAGTGTAAATGTAAGGTGTAGAAAGTACAGATAATGGAGTGTAAATGTAAGGAGTAGAAATTACAGATAATGGAGTGTAAATGTAAGGAGTAGAAAGTACAGATAATGGAGTGTAAATGTAAGGAGTAGAAAGTACTGATAATGGAGTGTAAATGTAAGGAGTAGAAATTACAGATAATGGAGTGTAAATGTAAGGAGTAGAAAGTACAGATAATGGAGTGTAAATGTAAGGAGTAGAAAGTACTGATAATGGAGTGTAAATGTAAGGAGTAGAAATTGCAGATAATGGAGTGTAAATGTAAGGAGTAGAAAGTACAGATAATGGAGTGTAAATGTAAGGAGTAGAAAGTACTGATAATGGAGTGTAAATGTAAGGAGTAGAAAGTACAGATAATGGAGGGTAAATGTAAGGAGTAGAAAGTACAGATAATGGACTGTAAATGTAAGGAGTAGAAAGTACAGATAATGGAGTGTAAATGTAAGGAGTAAAAAGTACTGATAATGGAGTGTAAATGTAAGGAGTAAAAAGTACTGATAATGGAGTGTAAATGTAAGGTGTAGAAAGTACTGATAATGGAGTGTAAATGTAAGGAGTAGAAAGTACAGATAATGGAGTGTAAATGTAAGGAGTAAAAAGTACTGATAATGGAGTGTAAATGTAAGGAGTAGAAAGTACTGATAATGGAGTGTAAATGTAAGGAGTAGAAAGTACAGATAATGGAGTGTAAATGTAAGGTGTAGAAAGTACAGATAATGGAGTGTAAATGTAAGGAGTAGAAATTACAGATAATGGAGTGTAAGTGTAAGGAGTAGAAAGTACAGATAATGGAGTGTAAATGTAAGGAGTAGAAAGTACTGATAATGGAGTGTAAATGTAAGGAGTAGAAATTACAGATAATGGAGTGTAAATGTAAGGAGTAGAAAGTACAGATAATGGAGTGTAAATGTGAGGAGTAGAAAGTACTGATAATGGAGTGTAAATGTAAGGAGTAGAAATTGCAGATAATGGAGTGTAAATGTAAGGAGTAGAAAGTACAGATAATGGAGTGTAAATGTAAGGAGTAGAAAGTACTGATAATGGAGTGTAAATGTAAGGAGTAGAAAGTACAGATAATGGAGGGTAAATGTAAGGAGTAGAAAGTACAGATAATGGACTGTAAATGTAAGGAGTAGAAAGTACAGATAATGGAGTGTAAATGTAAGGAGTAGAAAGTACAGATAATGGAGGGTAAATGTAAGGAGTAGAAAGTACAGATAATGGACTGTAAATGTAAGGAGTAGAAAGTACAGATAATGGAGTGTAAATGTAAGGAGTAGAAAGTACTGATAATGGAGTGTAAATGTAAGGAGTAAAAAGTACTGATAATGGAGTGTAAATGTAAGGTGTAGAAAGTACAGATAATGGAGTGTAAATGTAAGGAGTAAAAAGTACTGATAATGGAGTGTAAATGTAAGGAGTAGAAAGTACAGATAATGGAGTGTAAATGTAAGGAGTAGAAAGTACAGATAATGGAGTGTAAATGTGAGGAGTAGAAAGTACTGATAATGGAGTGTAAATGTAAGGAGTAGAAATTGCAGATAATGGAGTGTAAATGTAAGGAGTAGAAAGTACAGATAATGGAGTGTAAATGTAAGGAGTAGAAAGTACTGATAATGGAGTGTAAATGTAAGGAGTAGAAAGTACAGATAATGGAGGGTAAATGTAAGGAGTAGAAAGTACAGATAATGGACTGTAAATGTAAGGAGTAGAAAGTACAGATAATGGAGTGTAAATGTAAGGAGTAGAAAGTACAGATAATGGAGGGTAAATGTAAGGAGTAGAAAGTACAGATAATGGACTGTAAATGTAAGGAGTAGAAAGTACAGATAATGGAGTGTAAATGTAAGGAGTAGAAAGTACTGATAATGGAGTGTAAATGTAAGGAGTAAAAAGTACTGATAATGGAGTGTAAATGTAAGGTGTAGAAAGTACAGATAATGGAGTGTAAATGTAAGGAGTAAAAAGTACTGATAATGGAGTGTAAATGTAAGGAGTAGAAAGTACAGATAATGGAGTGTAAATGTAAGGAGTAGAAAGTACAGATAATGGAGTGTAAATGTAAGGAGTAAAAAGTACTGATAATGGAGTGTAAATGTAAGGAGTAGAAAGTACTGATAATGGAGTGTAAATGTAAGGAGTAGAAAGTACTGATAATGGAGTGTAAATGTAAGGAGTAAAAAGTACTGATAATGGAGTGTAAATGTAAGGAGTAGAAAGTACTGATAATGGAGTGTAAATGTAAGGAGTAGAAAGTACAGATAATGGAGTGTAAATGTAAGGAGTAGAAGTAAAAAGTCTACTTAAGTAAAGTAACAAAGTAAACTCAAGGTACATTTGTGAAGCATCACTGCCTCCAGGTCCTGTTTTTAGGTCAGACCTGCTTATTAACACGAACTGATTAAGACGAAAAACGATCCAAGGTCAACATTTGTACTCCTGGATTCTTTTCTGAATACAAATCCTGGTTAAATGTTTGAACCCCGCTGCGAGGAGTCGGCTGCTAAGCAGTGAAGTTATTGATACAGTCATCTGGATGCTAACTCAAATAGGCCTATAAATTATGATCCCCGCTCGCCTGTCAACTGGTGCTGATTAATCCTGGTTTGAGCGTGACACTTGTGCCAAATTAAAAGCTCGTAGCTATCTTTAAACAGAAGGCAGGTCTAAATGGGTCTCCTTACGAGTCTGGTTAAATGGACTGTATTGGTGCGGTGGGTCGGTGGTGGGGATGGGGGGGGGGAATGGGTTGCTGAGAGAACAATGCTTCGCAGACAGCTGCATATGTGTTGTTTAGATTTATGCAGCGATGCAGAAACTTGGCCGCCTGCCTCGGGCTTGTCAGCTCCTTGCTTGTGGCCGATGATATAGCATTCTGGGGGTTCGCCGAGCCATTCGGAGAGAATGGAGCAATTTGCATGGAAGGCCGATGCACTGCGGATTCCAGGCGGCGTAACACAACACCCCCCCCCCATTAAATGCACGCCTGTAATAGCGCTGTATCTAATGGAGGAAACGGGACTGGGGAATAATGCTCCAGCTTAGATGTGCGGTCTCTGTAGGATACCGCGCCGGGGTCGGTTAAAACAGATTAGAACGGGAGATATCAGCGCAGGAAGCGTGGCTGCATGTTATGTCTTTGAACGTGCACAAAAATGCAGACATAGCCAAAACCTCACGGGCCTGTTCCACTTTGCTAGTTTCTAAGATTTCCGCGCTTGAGCACTGCAGCATGGCGGCGTCTGAAGACTCAAGGTTCCTCTCTTTCATGTGACAATGTCACATGAAACCAAACGCAGGGAGGATGTGATCTGACGGAGAAAGATCTGCAAAGTTTTCTCTATTTTTTTGTTTTGGGGAGGGGCGGCGGGAGGGGTTCTCTGGCGCCTGACTCAGTGGGTTGGTGGTAAAGTGAAGGGCACGTCCTTTAACACTTGCCATTTATGCGCTGGAGTCGGCCATGCGACAGAGAATCCATGCAGAAAGTTGGGAGTCCTAATTAGATTTGGGCTCTGTGTGAAAACACCGGCTCGTCCTTTTGCCGCGTATCGACATTGACAGCTGCCAATACAATATCCCACGTCTACATCATCGCAGAGATGGGAATATACAGCTCTGTCAGCTTTCGCAGTGGGGTGAATGTCCCAAGGCCAGGGAGAATGAAAGGAGGGGGTGGGTGGGGGGACGGAATAAAGGAGACAGCATGTACGGCACGAAGCCGTAAATACGTTCAGCCGGTGTATAATATTCATGAGATCACCTGCAACCCCCTCCCGTACGAACGGCAAATGAAATAAACATGCAGACGGCGTCCTTCCTGAAGATAATGTCATTTTATCGACTCGGCCGTATCGCCCACGGAGCAGAGCGAAAAAAAGCTTGACCCCTACAGTTTAACCCCAAGGACACCTGGACCGGGGGACTAGAGTTACATCTCCCAATCTGTCCATCTGATTGACCCCCGGAGCTCTCAAGAGAAAAAGAGGAGCTTAACCAAATATCCCCTCCACCAGCAGCCACGCTGGGTTTTTCTTTTTTCAGGTGAATGTGTCCACGTTTGCGCTCCCAGGTGAATAGCGTGGCTTAAACCGGCGGTTAAAATTCAGAAGGGCGTCTAGCAGAGGACAATCGGCGCTGCTCGCTCTCGCCGGTTGATGATACGGACGCGTCGAGCATTGGCTTATTCATTTATGCAACACAGCACGTCGCCCTCAGCCAGCGTCTCACGTCGCAAGACGGCAAGGGACAAATTAAGGCAGATTTAGGCTACACGCCGGCAAACACACATGTAAACATATTTGCTTAGAGATTTCTGGGACACCAAGGAGCTGATGGGTACACCACTTACCTACATTCCTGCAATTCCCAACTCCACACCAAAGTTGCCGCCGTAACTCCAATTACAAGCCAAAGACAGCTCTAAAATCAGAACTGCCCATAAATTTGACCACAGAGATTCTAACTCCTAACCAAGTACGCCTCTACAATTATGACTAAAAGCCAAATATGCCTGAAGTTTAACTAAATATCAATTATACACCAAATACAGCTCAAAATTTACAACTACAAACCAAATGCACATCCAAAATTGCAACTATATGCCTCGAGATTCCCAACTGCCTCCCAAATATATCTCCAAAATCCCAACTACCTCCCAAATACATCTCTAAAATCTCAACAGCCTTCCAAATATACCTCCAAAATCACAACTACCTCCGAAATACATCTCCAAAGTTTCAACTGCCTCCCAAATAAACCTCCAAAATCACATCTACCTCTTAAATATATCTCTAAAATCACAACTACCTCCCAAATACATCTCTAAAATCTCAACAGCCTTCCAAATATACCTCCAAAATCACAACTACCTCCCAAATACATCACTAAAATCTCAACTGCCTCCCAAACATACCTCCAAAAACCCAACTACTTCCCAAATACATCTTTAAAACCTCAACTGCCTCCCAAATAAAGCTCCAGAATCACAACTACCTCCCAAATACATTTCCAAAATTACAACTACCTCCCAAATACATCTCTAAAATCTCAACAGCCTTCCAAATATACCTCCAAAATCACAACTACCTCCGAAATACATCTCCAAAGTTTCAACTGCCTCCCAAATAAACCTCCAAAATCACATCTACCTCTTAAATATATCTCTAAAATCACAACTACCTCCCAAATACATCTCTAAAATCTCAACAGCCTCCCAAACATACCTCCAAAAACCCAACTACTTCCCAAATACATCTTTAAAACCTCAACTGCCTCCCAAATACATCTCTAAAACCTCAACCGCCTCCCAAATAAAGCTCCAAAATCACAACTACCTCCCAAATACATTTCCAAAATTACAACTACCTCCCAAATACATCACTAAAATCTCAACTGCCTCCCAAATACATCTCTAAAACCTCAACCGTCTCCCAAATACATCTCTAAAACCTCAACCACCTCCCAAATACATCACTAAAATCTCAACTGCCTCCCAAATACATCACTAAAATCTCAACTGCCTCCCAAATACATCTCTAAAACCTTAACTGTCTCCCAAATACATCACTAAAATCTCAACTACCTCCCAAATGAAACTCTAATAAAGAATTGGCCATCAGATCATCTGACTGCAAAGCAACTAAAGCCAGAGTGGTCAGTGACAAATTGAGTTGAGATTTTCTCAACTTCATGAAGTGATTATCTAAACCCTCGGGTCGGACCAATTAATGACTTGTCACGTCATCTGAACGACTGCCTGCACCCTATGGCTTTCCAGACCTTTAGGGGACGTGCAAGCAAAGATCTCCAAACAATACAAGTTCTAGGGTGCATCCAACGACTTCTAAACTATTCAGTAGATTAAATCAGCCGGCTACTCAGTATTCTAGCTGTACGTGAACGATACCTGGATGACCTCCTGATTCGGGACACATTTTTAAGTATGAGACTGCAGCACACTGTGGAGACACAAATGGGTGTAAAGCAGAAGAAGAAGAACGGTGGAAAGCAGTAAGTCGGCTGTGTTTATGTAGCTACTGCTGGTGAACTGCTCCAATAGGAGTTAGAGCTTCTTACCTTTCTTCTGAGGTGAACAAATGATTAGGTTTCTCCTGATTGGTCCTCTCTGAACTACAGCTCGACCCAGTCTGAGTACACATTCAGACAATAAAGCAAGTCAATGTCAGTAAACGAGGCTTTTACAGGATGTTTACAGTGGTGGTCTGACGTCTTGCGTCACAGGACATTGGTAGGATGGTGGACGTAGCTTGTCCCAGGTTTTGTGAATCCTAATAATTGCGTACTTAAACATCGCCACTGTTTTACCAGCCCAGCAGTACATACGGGCTCCAGTCTAGTGCCTAGTGACTTAGGTCTAGGTGACTTTGGACGCACCCCCCCTAGATCCCAGAATCGTGCTCCTCTGTGAGCCTTGGTGAGCCACGATTACCCCTAACCCCCTTGCTCTGCATCTCCACCCAAACACACTCATGCACACCTTCACAGAAGCATGAATCGGCTAGGAAATGGCGAGCAGCACTCTGCACCTGCCCTGCACAGCAGCTTCAAACGCAGGCTGACATTTACCTGCATAGACAGCCACGTTCAGGCTATTAAGAGGAAAACCAAACAGCGGCTTGATAACGAAGCGGGATTAACGTGCGGAGCTGAGCACAAACGTACACAGACCTGAACGTGCATGAATTACATAAAGCTGCTCGAACGCAAAGGGTCAACAATCGCAGACTATCCGGCAAACCTGTGCTGAGACCACACGTACCGCCTGGCGGGGGGACGAAAGAAAAGAAAAATGAGCAGTCCAGACTCGAGTCTGAGAGAGAAACTGGGCCATGCGTTGAGAGAAGGCAATATAATCTCCACTCTGGAGGTCAGAAGTTAATGAAATTCCCCAGTTTGGTTAAATACTCATTTATGTAATATACTGCAGCCCACACCTCCGCCCATAAATCACAGTGATTTAATAAAGGTAAGAATAATGATGAGACATCCGCCGAGGGCATTTACTCACACAGCTCATCATAGTTTAATAGTTAGAGTGTAAAACAGGAAAACGCCAGCCCTCGTTTGGATGGAAATGCATCAGAGATAATTAGGCTAAGCAATGTGGCTGAGCTCCATCAGCAGACTTCCAGCCCCCCTCCAGCTGATTATTTTCCTGCCTTCTTTCTTCCTTCCTTCCTTTCTTTCTTTCTTTCTTTTCTCAGGTTCTTGTTCAATCTCGGTGGTTGATGAGTTTTGAAACACAGCTTGCATTTTCACATTCGCTCCTCCAGTTTTGGTGCTGCTAACAACCAAACGTAGCTACAGAGTCTCACGTGACAGCAGGGAAGGGCACAGCCAATCACACTGAGCATATGTGTTACGGGGAGCTAGAACTCGAGTAGAGAACGTGATTTAACACTTTCTGCACACCTAGGTTAATCAGACGTTGACCGATCTGGGTCATTTTTTTGGAGGGGATCAACTTATTGGTGGGGACAATTCAATAATCGCTGAAAAACAAGGAAAATCGGGCAGTCGTGGCCTGAAGGATAGGGATCCGGTCTTGTAACCGGAAGGTCGCCGGTTCGATCCCCCGGGATCCCCCAGGATCCCCCAGGCCACGACTGAGGTGCCCTTGAGCAAGGCACCTAACCCCAACTGCTCCCCGGGCGCTGTGGATAGGGCTGCCCACCGCTCTGGGCACGTGTGCTCACTGCCCCCTAGTGTGTTGACTAGTGTGTGTATATGTGGGTGTTTCACTGCATGGATGGGTTAAATGCGGAGGTCAAATTCCGCTGTGTGCAAACACATGTGGCTAATTTGAATGTCTAAATTCTAAAAATTCTAAAAATGATTACCATCAATCAATGGAAACATTTCCTAATAGAACTCATAGCGATGGAAAAACTCTCTGCATTTATCAAGAATAAATCTCAGGAATATAATAAAACATGCTCAACACATTATTCTAGAACCACCTTAACTTCCGTTTTCTTTTATAGCTACCTGTGGTGCCCCTACCCGAATATTCCTGGTCACATATTAACACACACTCACACACGGTGGTGTAGTGGTCAGCTTCTCACAGTAAGATGATCTGGGTTTGATTCCTGGTCTGGGTTGTTCTGTGTGGAGTGTGTATGTTCTCCCCGTGCTTGAGTGGGTTTCCTCCGGGTACACACTCCAAACACATGCATGTTAGGTTGATTGGTCACTCTAAATTGTGAGTGTGTGAGTGAATGTTGGCCATGCAATGGACTGGTGACCTGTCCATGGTGTACCACACCCTCGCCCAATGACACCGGGACTGGCTCCAGCCCCCTCGTGGCCCTGACTAGTGGGATTAAGTAACAGATAATGAATGGATGGATGGATGGTATTATAAATGGCTTCAGCTCAGTGCACTCTCTAAGATTAAAATATTATAATTTCTGTCTTCTCTTCTCACTCTTTCTTTTTTTTCTTAGTTAGTTTGTTTGTATGTATATATGCTTATGTTTATTTGTTTGTTTGTTTGTTTTTTTAACTGCCCCTTTTTTTCATATCCTTTATTCTCTTTGGCAATCCCTGTTTGTTTGTATGATTATTGTCCTCCCTCTACACGATGACTGCATATATTAAATGAAAACTTGTAATACTAGAAATAAAGAAACATTGGTCCTCCAAAGAGTGGGGGTGGTGGCGGGCACGTCACTTCCGTCCATGCTAATACTATGCCCTTGGGATGAGGGATTGAAGGGGAATTCCACCTTTGCTTCCAAATTTCTGCACAACTCAGCTGTTGAAGCATAAATGAAGTCATTCAGACAGAAACTGGCTCAGATTACTCTACAGTGGCGCTGATAGGAACCAGGATGTCTACAACTCCAATGTAGCTAACCATCCAGACCAGTGTACCTACCCGCTTTTACAGTAATAATGGTGAAACAGCAGAAAATGCTCAACTTTAAGCTCTTTTTACAACATCCTTTATGTATCTCTCCATCGTCAATGCCCTGTTAATGCAGTTTTAGAGTAAACCTCCTGGAAAACGTATCATAAAATACAATGAGCCTCATTTACCATTTGTTTTTAAGAAGGCGTCTCTTCTTAAAACCCATTCATGCAGTTTTCAGCTAGATTTTGACGCTCACAGTGTTTGCATTGTCATTTGTTCTTAGGTAGAAACAGCATCTACTCACACTCAGGAGTGCTAAGGTCCACACAAGTCTGTGGTCTAAGAACACTTGCTGAATCTACTGGAAGTTTTTTTCTTAGGACCTTTCTCAGAAGCACCTTTAAGAAAAAACGTAGGTACTGTAGGTGCTGATGACTGAGGCCCAATGTCTCCGTCATCAGGCTATTCATAACCAATACTTACTCACAGTTTTCTGTGGTGCAGCTTTAACGAGGCATTAACGTCTTTAGACCTCTGGTTCCCATCACCACTGTAAGCTTCTCTAGAACTGAGCAATTCACATGAAACCTCTCCAACATTAATATATATCACATACCAAACAATAGTTCATGCGTCTTCAGGGACTAATTTCAAATTCAGATGTATTCATGCCTATGTGTTCTTATCTTAAACGCTGTAACTGTGTGAGGAGGTGGGTCGTTACTGTTTAACGCACTGAACACTGAAAGGCCTGGTTTTAAGTGTTAATCATTACAAAAAAAAGCAAATGTGTTCATCAGGAATTCATCAACATACAGGAGACGCTCACTGCACCTCTCAATTCAACCTGACAGACAGACTTGTGGCCGTCAAGCAGCAAGGAATTGCTTGCCTTACACTGCCCCCAACAGGCTGAGAATGAGCACTACAAGTCACAGCATCTTTACATGATCCTTAACCCTTTAATGCACAAGCTAAGGAAACCCCTTCTAATGCACAACATGGGTTAAACTTGACTCATATTCATTTCCTATGTTATTGTATGTACTGCTGAGTATCTCTTTGGTAACTCTATTGAAATCAGTTTATTCCAATATATAATGTTCTGAGTGTTTATTAATTAAAAATCTTGTTTTTGATCTTAAATCATTATTTTATTTCTTATTTATTTACTTCATGAACAGAAGCAGTGTTTGTAAATATGTTCCTGACTGCAAATGTTTACAAAAAATGTCAACAGTTCCTATCAAACTCCATCGTGAGAATGTAAGGGTTAATTCTGACCCATGTTGTGAGTTAGGAGGGCAATGATACAAAAATTAATCTTATTAAATAAGTTAAAAATAAAATAATAAATAAAATAATATGTATTCGTGATACTTTTTAATGTTAATGTGATAAGGTTCATTTATTGCACAGATATAGCAAATAAAACCTCAGTCGGGTCACATTTGACCCCGGTTGTGCATCAAAGGGTTAATTACTTGTATGGGGTCAGTTCTGTGGCAGTACAGACACCTGTCTGCGAAAGACGTGGTCAAAACATTGATTTAGTTCCGATTGGCCTCTGAGGTCATGACCTCTTCTCTAAAATACGACCCAATCACACCACCGAGGACGTCAAAGAACGAAGCAGGACGTCACTCCAGCACGACAAGCCCACTGCAGCCGGTGAACCGAATCAGACTTCAGCTGGAAATGCCACGGCAGCAGTTGCCATGACCGGCCGGAACGTTTAATTCTTCATGACATTTTCCGGCTATTCACTGCAATTCACTTAGATATGCAAATTCAAGCCCCGTAATCTGATTTCCATAAATGTCATTCAAGATTTGAATGGGGGACAGAAAAGATGTCTTGTGTCCTTTCCGCAAAAAAAAAAAAAAAAAAGATTCTCTACAAGAAAAGAGGAGAAATCTGTAGAGCGCAGATAAGGAGGAGGAGCGGGGACGTTTATTTACGGCTTATCAAACGCAGGACTGCAAAGTTGCTGTGCTATAACACTGACACACTTTTCCTGCCACAGCTGGTTTTACCAGGTCTCTTTTTCAGCTGACGAGCGGTAACCCTCACACCTTCGTTTACTCGGACTCAGTCAGTGTCTTACAGTTTTCCTCAGTTGATTTGGTTCATTTCTTAGATCAGAATTGAAATTCTCAAAACTATTCATTCACTCTAATAGCAGTTCTTATTGTGTTCCACATTTTGCAAATGCTTTTGTACATTCATGCTACTACTACTTGTCTGTTGAACTGTCTTACCCTCCAAAACATTTAGGCTCCAGGTCATTGCCTAGATCATTACATGCGAAAGTGCTGAACATGTTATTTATTATTATAGTCATTTAATATAGTCATTATTTTCCATAATATCAGTCTGTAGTCTGGACACACAGCTGGATATCACAGCAGATTCCTGCAGAGGCTGGATTAGACACTCCAGGAGATTCTCTCCATGCTGCATTGCAAGAGAAGATATCCCGTGTGATGTGGATGAAAACATGTGGCCCAAAAGAGGAGCAGCAGGATGTATAGAAAAGAAAGCACTAGAATTTCTTACGTTTTTATATCAGGTTGTTTTGAAAGTTTAGAGTAAGTTTCTGATTGTGTAGTTTTTTCTTTGTGTTACAGTTTTTCTCAGTTGATTTGGTTATTTCTCAGATCAGAATTGAATTTCTCAAAACTATTCATTCAATCTCCACATCTCCTCGTCACTTGTGCACATCACAATAGCAGTTCTCGTTGTGTTCCACATTTAGCAAATGCTTTTGTACATTCATGCAAATGGTCATGTACACCTGTCTGCTGTTTTTTGCATTAGGTCACATTTATCAAAACATGTTCTACTGATTGTCTGTTGAACTGTCTTACCCTGCAAAACATTTAGGCTTCAGGTCATTGTTAAGATCATTACATGTAGAAGTGCTGAACATGTGGTCATAATCTCTCAGGCATCATTTATACATTTCTATAAAAACCTTTTGGTACATTTTGGGAATTTATCCTAAATTGATTGAATTGTTCTCAAGTGAATCTTGGCTTTCAGTTAAGAAGGGGAATGTGTGAAGGTTTAGATCAGCCAATGGTCAAACAGCTCTCAACCATCGGTCAGAGGTGCATCTCATGAACCTTCAATTGACAAACATATATAGACACAAAACAGTGCAGTGTCACAAAGTCTCACAATGAAAAGACAAGACCGTGTACAGGTGAACAGCCGAGAAGAAAGGTAAGGCTGCGTGGTGTAAGGCTGAGGGGACAAAACAGAGGACGGGGTAGGAGAGTCCATGCACATAGGATTGTCTTAAGATGAAATAAGGGCTACAATTGTGGACCATGTTGTAAATCCTGGTCTTACAATGGCTGAAGCTGGTCACTGGGTGCAGCTGAATATTGGAAGAACAACTGTGTCTTCAATCGTTCAAATGTTTCATAGATAAACCGGTACGTGATTCAGAAACGTGTACTCTGCTGTAATGCTGCACATTTACATAAACTCTGAAATGTTATTCAATCTTATGTCTTGCAGAGAGGAGTGTCAGGATATATAGAAAAGAAAGCACTATAATTTCTTAAGTTTCTAATTGTGTAGTTTGTGTTATCAAGTGCTGCCACTTGATAACTATCTGATTTTGTTTTTGCGAACAATACAGTAAAAGAATATTACTATATAAATTTGAATCCAGTTCAATTTCTTGCTGTCAGTCTCCCACATACATACTGTAAGTTTGTGTTCTGTGTAAGTTTGTATTTTGTGTGTAACACATACCGTTTTTATTGATGTGCCACAGAATGTGCAGCGTTCTTATAATCCAAATCCAGTTTCTATCAGAGTATACTTACAATGTACACTGTTGCACTGACAACATGACTAAGTGTTTTGACTAGCTTGTTCATAGGCAGTCACAGACTAGACATTCTGATGTCATTGACAAGTTGATTGACATAAATATTTGCTTTTGAGGCAAAAACAAAGAATTCTGAGTGAGGTACGGGCTTTTACAGGTATTTCATTGAGTTTTGAGAAATGCACTTGTTGCAATGCCAATGTAAATCATGATGTGAGAAAAACTGTAATAAGCTCAATTAATAATAAGTTAATTTTTCTCATACCCAAGAACGCTTTACAGTGAGAAAGGGGGAAAAATAAAAAATCAGTGAGCAGCAGAGAGAAAGTACTGAGAAAAGACGTACGTTTTAAGTTGAGCTTTGAAGAAGGAGAGTGAGACAGTCACGAAGAAATGATGGTAATGTGTTCCACAGTTTGGGGGCCATGAAGCCGAAGGCTCTCCCCCCAACAGTGACCAATCTGAATTTTGGAACAGACAACCTGCGTCAGAGGACCTGAGAGTTCAGACAGGGCAGTATGAGTGCAGGAGCTCAGCTAAGTAGGCAGGAGCTAAACCATGAAGAGATTTGTATGTTAGAAGGAGGAGTTTAAACTTGATCGGAAGCTTGACAGGTAGCCAGTGTAGCTGTGTCTTAAAGTGTTTAGGTCTTAATTAAATTCCTTATCAGAAGTGGCCTTCTTTAACCGAGCAGGTAATGAAGAGCTGATTAGTATCAGCTTATTATTATTATTTATAATGACCCTGTAATGGCCTAGTTATCCTGAGTAAATAAGATCTCACTTTAATTACGCTGAACTCAATTAAAATGCAGCTACTGGATTTGACTATTTGATGAGGCCACTGAATAAGACCCTGAGCTCTTATGCTTCAGTGGGACAACGACACTGCCTCATAAGTCCCAGTCCTGCAGTATTAACAGTCTTCAAAATAAAATAAAATCCTTCAAAATTGTCCTTTGCTTGTTTACTTATTACTGCTGTGCCACAAGTAATCGACTACCATGAGCTTGAATCTGGTTGAAAAACTTTTTATTATTATTTTTAAGGGACACTTTGACCATAGGACACTGTAAAGGGACACCACTCTGGTGCTCTGGTGTACGTATGCTGGTACAATAGGGCTGCAGCTGTTGGTTTAGTTTGCTGTGTGTGTGTGTGTGTATGTGTGTGTGCTCTTTTGGACTGTTGTGGACTGTGCGTATGTCTTGATGTTTCCACATCAGTTCAGGAGGCAGCAGAGTGACTTTCTCCCATAACTGAGAGGTTTACTGGGCTGGCCGCTTGTGCTACACTACACCGCAGCTATGAAGCTTCTTGGGCTGGAGCTGAGCATTAGCATGGCTACCAGGACTCTTTCCAGGCCCCTGGAGTCGTACTGGAGTCTTGAGCTAAGCTACAGGAGCGCATGACCTGAGAGGGGCCTTCTTCTACAACTAAGGACTCTTTCTGCTCCAGCCAACTCTGTGTCATGAGCTGTGGAACTGTGTGTGTGTGTATGCTGGTTTATTGTTTATGTATTTTTCATTAGCGTTAGACAGCCAATGTTACAAAGAAGAAACAGATTCTAGCCATAAAACTCATAAAACATACATAAAAGTAGCCACCAGCCCATCTTGATTTCTTACCTCAGCTGGGCTCCTGGTCTCTGACTGTAAGACATTGTCTGTACATTTATAGCTGGTACATAAAGAATAGCAAATGATTTTGTTAGCCAGCCAGTTACACTATTTATTAGCCTATCCACTTGTTAAGTCATGGCATATCAACCTTGAAAGTCTCTACTCCACTGGCTAAGGCTTTCATTGCTTGAATAGATCTAAGATCTTAAAAGAAAAACTACTTATCATTATCATTATCATTACTGTGATTCTTTGTGATGAAATGGCTGCAGTTGATACAGTGGGTTACAACTGTTAAACAAATGTTTGGTGCTATTGGGCTCCGATGTTAGCTAGGTAGCTAACATTAACACACTCACTGGAAAAAGCCAAACTGCCCTTTTGCTGATACCCTTGATATAGACAATGGGCTTTCAGGCTTGTTGGTCAGATAAAGGCTTAGCAAGCTATCTAAAGTGACAATCGCTAGCTAAGGCTATCTTCACCTAGCTCTTTTCATCTAACCGTGCAGAACCTAAAAACAACAATTGTAACTATATATATATATATATATATATATATATATATATATATAAAACAGCCATTCCTACCAGTGACTATCAGACTTTATAACGCCTCCCTTAACGTACGACACCTCTCACGTGTACAGTAATAACAATAGAACAATAATTTCATTATGTGTGCAACAACTCAAATGTGCAATAACTTATTTCTGAACTCTTACTGCTGTATACAGTATATCTGAACTTATTATAGCCACAGTCACTTTATATTTTATTCTTCTATTGTATTATAAGACTTTATATATGTGCCACAGTCACTTTATATTTTATTCTTCTATTGTATCATAAGACTTATATATGTGCCACAGTGTCACGCCTCCCGTCCATGTGCCCTTGTTTACATCCCGTCCATGTGTTTCTGTTTTGTCACGTGCTCCCTGTCTCCGCCCTGGCCCCGCCTGTCACACCTGTTTTTCGTTCGTCCTGAGTTGTGTCACCTGTTCCCTCTTGTTAGTCTGGTTATATATACCCTGTGTTTGCAGTCTGTCTGGGTCCTACATTGTGTTATATTGTCGTGCTGTTGTGTTGTTTACCTGTTTACCTGTTTACCTGTTTTTGCCCGCAATGATTCACATTAAACCTGTTAATCCGCATCTGCGCATGTATCCGCCTCTGCCGTCTCACGCAGCGTTACACACAGTCACTTTACATTTTATTCTTCTATTGTATTCTTATATATGTGTACATATGACAAATTTCGTTTATGTTGTAAATTATTATTAGAGTGTTTATTCTTCTATATAACCGGCTGCTACTGCAATAACTCCAATTTCCCCCTGTGATCAATAAAGTATTTCTGATTCTGATTCTGATTTTCCACATCTCCAAAGTTCAGTCTTAGAACTTGGTTGCATTTTCTGGTTTTCTCAATCAAAGCAATCTTAAACACATGGACTCTAGAAAATCAACTCCATTATTAGCCTTTCCTGGAGTGGTCATCCAACAAAAATGACTCCAAGACTCTAACAACAGGTTAACATCTAAGGGTCTGCAGGCTGCTCTTATACTGACACAGTCAGGCAAAGACTAAAACACTGAACTTTCTCTCCAGAAAGAACATTTTTGCCTGTTTAAAGTTTCCTAAATAACTACTCAAATAATGTTACATGTAAATGTATCAATGCTCTATGATTTATTTATTATTTATTAGTGTTGTGTAGGGCCTCCTTTTGCGGTCAATACAGTGTCAATTTATCTTGGGAATGACATATACAAGTCCTGCACAGTGGTCAGAGGGATTTGAAGCCATTCTTCTTGCAGGATAGTGTCCAGGTCACTACGTAATGCTGGTGGAGGAAAACGTTTCCTGACTCGCTCCTCCAAAACACCCCAAAGTGGTTCAATAATATTTAGATCTGGTGACTGTGCAGGCCATGGGAGATGTTCAACTTTACTTTGATGTTCATCAAACCATCTTTCTCCAATCCTGCTGTGTGTATTGGTGTATTGTCATCCTGATACACGGCACCACCTTCAGGATACAATGTTTGAACCATTGGATGCACATGGTCCTCCAGAATGGTTCGGTAGTCCTTGGCAGTGATGCGCCCATCTAGCACAAGTATTGGGCCAAGTGAATGCCATGATATGGCAGCCCAAACCATCACTGATTCACCCCCATGCTTCACTCTGGGCATGTAACAGTCTGGGTGGTACGCTTCTTTGGGGTTTCTCCACACCGTAACTCTCCAGGATGTGGGGAAAACAGTAAAGGTGGACTCATCAGAGAACAATACATGTTTCACATTGTCCACAGCCCAAGATTTGCGCTCCTTGCACCACTGATACCAACATTTGGCATTGGCACGAGTGACCAAAGGTTTGGCTATAGCAGCCCGGCCGTGTGTATTGACCCTGTGGAGCTCCTGACGGACAGTTCTGGTGGAAACAGGAGAGCTGAGGTGCACATTTAATTGTGCCGTGATTTGGGCAGCCGTGGTTTTATGTTTTTTGGATACAATCAGGTTTAGAACCCAACATCCCTTTCAGACAGCTTCCTCTTGCGTCCACAGTTAATCCTGTTGGATGTGGTTGGTCCTTCTTGGTGGTATACTGACATTACCCTGGATACCGTGGCTCTTGATACATCACAAAGACTTGCTTACTTGGTCACAGATGCGCCAGCAAGACGTGCACCAACAATTTGTCCTCTTTTGAACTCTGGTATGTCCCATAATGTTGTGTTATTGCAGTATTTTGAACTAAACTGTGCTCTTACCTGCTAACTGAACCTTTACACTCTGCTCTTTCTGGTGCAATGTGTAATTAATGAAGATTGACCACCAGACTGGTCCAATTTAGCCATGACACCTCCCACACTACAATGACAGATGTTTCAGTTTCATTGTCCAACCCCTGTAGGTTCTTCAAGGAGAATGTTAGATCATTAATTTGTGAACTAAATCTCAACAGAAGGTGGGTCCTGCAAAGGAAAAAAACAACTCTAAAAACCTGTTAATCTACAAAGAATAGTCAAAGTAGATGTTGCAGGTCTAAACCTTAATCCAAAGGGAATGTTGAGACCTAAAGTGTGGCGTTAATGCAAGAAAGACCCCCAACCCAAGTTGAAGCAGTTCTGTAAGAATTGGCGCCTATTCCTGGGGGGCTTTAATACATAATAGCTCATAATGGGCCATAATAGAAATTATGCAAAATAATTGGGTGTCACAGGATGGTTGTTAAAAAGAAAAGGAGCTACCAGATATCAATTATCATATAGCTGTTAATTACAGTTTAAAACTCTAATTAGGGCCAACATTGTATTCAATTATAGTAACCATACTCAGTAACAGCAAAGAAAGGAGTACCAACAAGCTTTGAAATCCTTTTCAACTCTTCTTTCATTTGTTCACCATGACAGTTATTAATAGACTTATTATTATTAATATTAGTCTTACAATAGAATATAAAACATGCCACTGAGAAATCAACCAAATGAACCTCTATACTAAATGTGTATGATAACATTATTTGATTTTAGTATAAACACATACAGATCAATTGAATCGCTGTATTACCACCAAATAAGCTAATACCACCAGATGTTGGGCTTCCCTTCTTGTTAGACCAAACTAGCACCCTTGATCATAAAGAAGAAACACTGAGAGAAACCAAGACTCCATAGCAGCATGAAGAAGAATCATTAAGAAAAATCAGGACTTAAAAAAGAAAAGCTCCTTAAAAACATGAGGAAGAATCACTGAAAGAAACTAAGACTCAAAGGGAAACACTCCAGAAAAACACGAGGAGAACCAATAGGAGGAACCAAGACTCAAAAGAAAATGCTCCAAAACATGAGGAAGAACCACTGAGAGGAACCAAAACTCAAAGGGAAACACTCCAGAAGAACATGAGGAGAACCACTGAGAGAAACCAAAACTTAAAGGGAAACACTTCAGAAGAACATGAGGAGAACCACTGAGAGGAACCAAAACTCAAAAGAAAATGCTCCAAAACATGAGGAAGAACCACTGAAAGGAGGAACCAAACTTTAAAACAAAATGCTCCAGAAGAACATGAGGGGAACCACTGAGAGAAACCTAAACACTGACAAAAATGCTCTAGAAGAACATGAGGAGAACCACTGAAAGAAACCAAGACTCAAAAGCAAACACACCTTAAAACATGAAGACAAATCACTTAAAGAAACCAAAACTCAAACAAAAACGCTCCAGAAGAACACGAGGAGAACCAATAGGAGGAACCAAGACTCAAAAGAAAATGATCCAAAACATGAGGAAGAACCACTGACAGGAACCAAACCTTAAAGGGAAACACTTCAGAAGAACATGAGGAGAACCACTGAGAGAAACCAAAACTTAAAGGGAAACACCTCAGAAGAACATGAGGAGAACCACTGAGAGGAACCAACACTGAACAAGAAACACTCCAGAAGAACACGAGGAGAACCACGGTGAGAATGCAAGACTCAAAGAGAAAAGCTCCCTGAGAACATGAGGAGAACCAGTCTAAGAAACTCACTCACTGGGGGCACCTATCAGGAGCACAAGATCAAACAGAGGGGAATTACAGATGAACCAGAAGTGTATTCGTTTCAGTCAGTAAATAATAACAATAACGTCTGGTCCACCTGACCTACACAGATCAGCAGATACGAGACCCTGGCAGGTGAAAGGCTCAGTGCGGCTGTGAGGCAGCATCACAGCGTCTAAAACCATCCAAAGCCCTGAAAGCTGCTTGGTAGCGATCTACGAATATATTTGTTCTAAAACTGCATACATACCTGTTTCTGTTGACACTACAAATGCTAATCTAACCCTAATGTCCTTAATCTTCTCTCTCTGTCCTACAGCAGCTCCATTACAACGTACCAGCTTTTTCATTTGGCTGAGAATAATCAGCTTAATGTAGGCAATAACGTTTTATGCTGTTGCTGTTAAAGCTTCCGGACTCAATGAGGTGAAAATAACAACCAGTGATGATCCAGAATTGGCTCAGATACAAAAGTCTGGTGTGCTGCCAGAGTGCAGTGCTCATTTTCCACCACTAGAGTGCAGTGCAATGTTGGCAGTGGCAAGGACAGGACTGTGCTGCGATCAGCTCGTAGTACATAATCTAAAATACATGCTCAAGCTTTGTTTACAGGGAGAAATCTCAGATTATCTCAGATTATGCAATGCAGGCTGCCTCTTCCCTGACTGGCTAGGATTTAAATTGCAGATTAAAGCCAGCTGTCAATCATCTGTGACTATTTTAATCACTTGTTAAGGGGGCATGATACCAGGTGTTTTAGTAGGAAAAGCCATAAATCGTTTACATTTACATGTAGGGCATTTAGCAGACGCTGTGATCCAGTGCGACTTATAGAAGTGCTTTGTGTTCAGTCAGAGTATGTATCTATAGATAGCATAAACAGGTTTAACTCCAAACCCTCGAGCTCAAAGCCTGCCAGAAACAAGGACCAGTGCTGATACCTGGAGAGAAGAAAATAACATACAGGGTTATATACAGTACAAGTGCAATACCTGGGAATACCAAGCAGGACAGAGATACCCATAGAATATATTTAATTAGAATTCAGTACGGTCTAGATAGAGGAAATTTCCTTAGGCCCAGGTCCGGCCCTCATAATTTCTAGCTTGTGTTATGATTTAATACCGTGGAGTAGCCTAATATCAGCATTTTGCCATCAGCAACTGAAAGACAAAACAAATTACAAATACCATTCAGTATATTTTAATAATGTTTATTGTTTTAAAAGCTGAACTGAATGAATTATTATAAATGCTATTGAAAAAAGAGCATTATAAAATTCTTATTTAGAGAAAAGGTAAATACAACTGTTTATCTCCCTCTTGTATTTCTCTCTCACACTTTCTCTTGTTTAGTGAGAGGAGTGAGCTTTTGGTTGTCCAGCCAGGACTTTAAATCTGGGCTGAAATTTCTCACACACATATGAGCTACATGGTCCGTTCTGTGTGGAGTGTGTATGTTCTCCTCATGCTTGAGTGGGGTTCCTCCGGGTACTCTTGTTTCCTCCCACAGTCATACAAACATATGCATGTTAGGTTGATCAATCACTCTAACTTACCCGTAGGTGTGTGTGTGTGAGTGTGTGTTGGCCATGCGATGGACTGGCGGCCTGTCCATGGTGTGCGCCTTTGCCCGACAACGCTGGGATTTGGCTGAGGAGTGCCTTTGCTGATCTTACAGCGCACGGGATTGGTCTGTACGTTTACTGTACTGCAAAACCCATATACCATAAAGACAAGAAGAGCTGCGCCACTTAAAATAAATCGTTCTCAGTAGTTTATCAGTTTGGGTCCGCATTGGACAACGTCTGGGTCGGGACCTGGACTGTGGTCCGCCTATTAGTGACCCCTGACATACAGGGTTACATACAGTGTAAGTGCAATACATACTAATACCTGGCCAACAATTATAACTAGCACAGCTGCGTAAGTGCCATATTATTAATTTCAATAATACAGTAGATCAGTGCTTCATGAAGAGACGGTGGTGTCGGCTGTTCGGACACCCAGTGGAAGTTCAGTCCACCATCTGGGCTCCTAGACAGAGAAGAATCTTGTCGCTTGTCTTCCATGCATCTTGATGTTTGGTGGGTCAAGCCGAGCTGTACTTGAAGCTCAAAGGGCTAAACAGACTACAGAGTGAAAATATGTGGAAGTGCAACAGTTTTTAAATCTCCACCATCGGATTTCAGTAATACTAGCAGTCTGGCCTACATGCTCCTGCCTATTCAGCCTACAGCAGTTTAGCTCATCCACACATGCTGAGGTTTAAGGGGTGTTTCATCCTGGACTGCATTTTGAATGCGGCACAGTCTGATCGCATTGTCAGCCTGTTTATTTCTAAGCCATAAAGAGATGTTGGAATACTAAATATTAAAACTGTGTTCCAACTTTTGATACTTAAACCCATATGAATTTCATGAGTGGCTCTCAGGGGTTGAAAAAAAATACAAGGGGGAAAAAGGGACGTGCCGTTTAAAGGAGCAATATGTAAGATGATGCAACCAGTAGACTTTAGTATAGAAACAACAGGGGGCAACATAACAGTCCCTACTCCTCCCTCTTCACTCTCTACCAGTCAAGAAGACTGTAGTAGTATCAAACTTCATCCCTTTACTTGCCTGGAGTGCCTCCAGTGGTGGAAAGCAGTGCTAGTTGTTCTATACACATATACATATATATATATATATATATATATATATATATATATATATATATATATATATATATATATATATATATATATATATGCAGGACATGGTACGAAGAACATGCAGGACATGGTACGGCAAAGTGACTCCTATATATATATATATATATATATATATATATATATATATATATATATATATATATATATATATATATATACTGTATATATATATATATATATATATATATATATATAGGAGTCACTTTGCCGTACCATGTCCTGCATGTTCTTCTTTGTAACGCTCATTAAACAAGGTCTTAGGCATCCGTAAGGGTGGCTTTGCAGATGTCTAGTTCTTATCCACTGTGTACAACTCTGACTTTGCGAGTTTCTCCAGAATGGAGCCACACTGATCCACTGATCACGGCTGAGGTGCTGTAAAGGCTATTTCAGCAGAGGTAAGGGCACCCCAAACCACCTACTACAGCAGCAGCACCTAGGTGCTATGGTCTGGGGAATGTTTTTGTGGTTTTCTCTGGACCCACTCATCCATGTGGAAGACACACTCAGCCGATTTGGGTCTGAATCCATCCTTGCATATCCACGTACACCATACATGCTGATTGTCTTCTCTGGAGCGGATAGGATCTTCCAGCAAGATGATGCGACACATCACCCAGTTTGAAATGTCCCACGTTGGTTGGAAGAGCTGACCAAGACTTCCAAGTACTACGCTGGACCCCTAAATCCCCAGACTTGAACCCAGCTGAACATTTGTGGGACCACATGGATGGTGGTGTTGGCTCTATGGATCCTCCCCCACACTCCCTCCAGCAGCTGTGGGATGCACTGCCATCAACATGGCTCCAGAACCTGTGACAACCTACCAGGACCTTACTGAGTCAATCACAGCTCCGTCTAGCTGCTCTCTGTGCTGCACATGGTGGTTACTCTGGATAATTAGCTGGTCATAATAATGTGACTCATCTGTGTATGTAAGGGTGTGAATTCCTTGGTGTGTCCCCAGATTAGAGGAGAATGCAATCTTTTTTATGTTTTATCATCATCAACATTACATATAAACACAGAGAAGACAAAAGTAGGTTCACTGGTGGTAAATGAAAAAAAAAATATCTGCACTGTAGGCATTGTGACCCCTGGTTCCATTCACCACCACTGTAAAGAAACCTGAGTATGTACTTTCTCTACGTTGAACCATTTCACATCAAATCACCCTGAATGATTCTGTTTACATCGAAATAACTGTTTTTTAGACTTTTTTTAAAAAATCGGACTTCCCCTTTAAACTCTTCAGACGCCTGGTTCCCATCACCTCCACTGTGAACAGTTCTTACTTGGTACATGTATCTGAATGGAAGCGTTTCTTTCACATCAGCTCACTCAGAATGACGTTATTCACATCTTAACAATTGAAGTATGCAGGGAAATCGATTTAATCTTGTTTTATGTTTGTTATATTCAATTTGTTGTGGTGAATTAACACCTAGGAGACTGTGTTTTTAATTAGCTCTGGTCTACACAAGTAGCTAATGCTACAGAAGCTCTAACGCTCTAGTCTACATTATAAATGAGAGCCTTTTGCGACCACAAACACCACTAAAATGATAACTTATGTCCACAAACATATGAAATAAAGCCCCCTGCAGGAAACGAAAAAAAAAAAAAAATCAGTGTACCCTCTAGTGTTCCCCACCCACTCGCGCCGGAACCTTTCTTTCTGCGGCCGTTGCTGTGTTGCACGTATCGAGGCTCGGCTATGTAGTGACAGCTGCGGCAGCGGGGTCTGTACGATGTTGCTCTGGTGGTCCTAAATGTGCTGATATTTCCATTAATGCGCGTTAAAATGCCTTTTTAGCCCCCCCGCTCGTGGGCTTCACTCTTCCGTCGGTTCATGAGGGCGGCAGTGGTCGCGGACTGCGGCGTGTTTTCGGGCGGGTGGAGGTGGAGGAGGCTCTCGAGCTTTTTCTTCTACTTTGATTGTTTATTTTGTTTAGCATGGCTCTCCGTCACCAAAACAAACCCGAGAACAGGAGCGGCTGAGGGTCTGTAGGCCACCGGGCGGTGTCTCTGCCTTTCCTCCCCCCGTCCGTTCATCCGTCCCCCGCTCGGGTGGGTGGCTACAGCGGCTACAGCCCCTCCAGAGGAAGAGAGAGTGAGAGGGAGAGATAGAGGGAGAGGGTTTCTACTACTGGCCTGCACGTAGTGCCTGGATCTACACGCACCATGGGCAACACGACCTCCTGCTGCGTGTCCTCCAGCCCGAAGCTCCGCAGAAATGCTCACTCCCGGCTGGAGCCGTACCGCCCGGAACCCGAGCTCAGCCGAGAGGACACGGGCTGCAACCTCCAGCACATCAGCGACAGGGAGAACATCGACGGTAGGTGGTCCGTGTTAAGTGTTAAAGGTGCCGGGTGCAGCCTAAAGGGAAATCCCACCTTTATCTTTCAAAATTTCGACCTAATTCCTTAGTTGAGAGAGTCGTTCAGAGTGACGTGATGTAAGATCATTCATTTGTAGGAAAACTTGACAGCACAGATTTTCTCTACAGTGGTGGTCAATGGAACCAGGGGTCCTAATGTAATGTACAGTAATTTTGTTTACTATCCCAAACCAGGAGTGTACCTATAACAGTGTCTTCTAAATTGGTGCTGAGGATGATAAAATGATGGTAAAACATCATTCAGAATCCATCCACCATGAATGGCCACAACACAGTTATTTAAATTACTGTCCAAGACCGTCAGTGAACCTACTCCAGTGTATTCTGAGTTGATGCTGATGGTGGTAAAATAGAAGAAGAGCCGAACAAAAAAGTTTTCTGGGAATATTTTTGCCTTACGTCCTTCAGATGTCTCTCCATCTTGAATGTCTACAGAACAAGTGCAGTCATTTAGATTACTATCCAAACCCCCCAATGAATCTACAACAGTATCTTTTAAATTGGTGCTGATGGTGGTAAAATTAAGGCAGATCTGAACAAAAAAAGTTTTACTTAGGGAATACTTTGCCTTTCAACGTCCTATAGATATCCCTCCATCATGAATATCTACAACACAGCTATAGTCGTTTTATTTCCTGTCCAGTAACACCAGTGGACCTATAACGGTGTCTTCTAAATTGGTGCTGATGGCAAAACATCATTCAGTTATCCCTCCACCATGAATGGCCACAGCACAAGTGTAGTCATTTAGATTATTATCCAAAACCATCAGTGAAGCTATAACAGTTTATTCTATGTTCTGAGGAGTAAAATAATGGCAGATCTAATAAAAATAAAATATTTATGAGAATATTATGCCTTACAACTTGGGGTGGACGATATGGCCCTACAGTAATATCACAATATTTTATGGTATTTTTGCGATAATGTACTCCTGGCAATATTACAAAACATTGAATAAAAAAAAACATAATCAAGAATACACTTCTGCAACAAAATGAAAATTAATTAATTGTGTACGATATGATATGGCACACCCCTACTTACATCATCCTTCAGATATCCCTCCACCATGAATGTCCGCAACACAGGTATAGTCTTTCTATTTTTTTTGCTATCCAAAACCACCAGTGAACCCACAGCAGTGTATTCCTGATTGATGCTGCTGATGGTAAAATAGTGGTCTCTCCATCTTGAATGCCAGTAACACAAGTACAGTCATTTAAATTACTATCCAAAACCACCAGTGAGCCTACATCAGTATCTTTTGAGTTGATGATGATGATGATGGGCACTATTTTGCCTACCAGCATCCTTTAGATATCCCTCCACCATGATTGGATTAAAATACATTGTGTTTCAGACCAAACCTTTAGAAAACAACTACCATGAAGCAGTCTGATAGACGTCAGGCAGCACATTCATAACCATTTAATGAAGTAACTGTATGTGAGGGAGCGTTTAGTGCTGAACGTCTCGTTCCTGCCACCACCGCTGAAGACAATTCTGACTCGGTATGCTCTAGAGTGAAACATGCAGAAATTATGAAAAGTTGGGGGAGTTCCACTTTAGGTAGACCTGACAGCACAGTAGCAATCATATGTGGTTCATGGTGTCATGAGGCCAGCTCAGCTCAGCTCAGCTGGTCTACATGGGCACATTTGAGTGGGTATATAAACTCAGCATTAGCTGGTTTGTGGTGGCCTCACCTGAGCCAAGGTAGACTTGATGGCACCTCAGCTGTGATAGGTGGTTCTCAGTGTTGGTAGATTTTGCAGAGAGAGAGAGAGTTCCACTGATTTAAAAAAAATTCTGATTTTTCAAAGTTTTCAGATTTGTTCACAGTGCTGGTGATGGGACCCAGACCTCTGCCTCTTAGAGTTACCTCACAGATAACCTGAGACATGGTTATATCATCATTTTGAGAAAATATTTGTGAGACAAAGTATTCCCTTAAATACAAATATCACCCAGAAGACACTTATCTGTTCACTGGTTGCTGTGGACAGTAAACAGATTGGCTGTAACAAACCCTGATGCCTATCAGCACCACTGAATAGAAATCTGAGGCAGTATGTTTCACTACAGTGGACCATTTCACACCAGCCTGCTCTGAATTGCTGTAGTATATGAACATCTGAATGACTTAATCATGTAGAAATTTCAAAAAAAGGGTGGAATTCCCCTTTCAGTGTTGCGCCCAAGATAGCACAAGAGCCAGCTCAGGTAGCCCAGATGGTGCATTAGAGAAACTTGACCATAAGTGTGTGGTGGTGCCTTGACTTCAGTCTTCCTAGACCTCAGTGGTGATGGGTGGTCCTGGTCTTGGTTAGCTCTGCTGGATGCAGCCTAAGTAGCTTAGATAGCCAGGCTTTAGGTGACCAATAGCCGAGATGGCACATAAGCAACAGGGAGGATATCAGTAGTAAATGGCTTATGGTATGATGCCCCCAGCCCAGGTAGTCTATGTCTATCAGTGATGAAGAGAACATCAGCTCTTGGTGGCTGAAGCTGCCTAGATGGCACATGAGCATCAGTAAGTGGTTCTAAAGTGCTGCGACCTCAGCCTAATAGGCTTGCTATTGATAATATGGCAGTGATTTTATCAATGGTAGGTTCTTTAGGGTGCCATGACCCGAGTAACTGCTTTTAATCATATGAGGTTACATAAGAGAGAAGGTTCACACAGTCTCTAAAAGCTGGGGGCAGGAGAAATATCTGATACAACACTGGAACAACACTGCATTCAGATTCTTCAACCGCATTAATTCAAACGCTGGTGCGTCGCTGAAGTGCACTTGAGCTGGCTTTAACTACAAATGCAGTGATGTCATTGTTTTGCCTCCTCTTTTGTGACTTTTTTTTTATTTGCATACCTTTTGTACGTCCTGATTGGACGGTGCTGGAGGCGCACTCCTTTTGTACCACAGTGTTTCATAAAGAAGTGGCCATGCACCTTCAGTAAGGCCTGTTGCCCATTCATTTTATAGAGCCTGGTTAGGGTCTCACTCTACTCTTTTGCTGAGTCTCTTTGATTTAAAGTCCGGATCAGATGCTCGATGCTTGTGTGTGTGTATATATATATATATATATATATATATATATATATATATATATATATATATATATATATATATATATATATATATATTAGGGATGCACCGATACCACTTTTTTCTTACTGATACCAATACCGATACCAGCTTTTCAGGTATCTACTGATACTGAGTACAGATATCGATACCAACTCTGACTTAAATGCTCGATATATGGCTATAAATCCTGATATTTATAGTGTTCCACTTTTTATATATTGTATTTTTTATGTCTTATCCTGAATAATATATAATAACCTTGAAAGAACACCAGTAACTGCACATTAACTAAGTAACTGCACATTAAAAAGTTTCAGAGCTATGAAAAAAGAAAAATTGCCACAGTGCACATGCAGCCATTTAGTCAATAAGCTTCATGGTATCGGCGCTCTCTATTGCCGATACCGATACTGTGTGTAAGTGCCTGTATCTGTGCTGATACGAATACGGAATATATATATATAAAATATCGAATATTTTGATGTTATGTTTAGCGATACTGTATTGATTCACAAAAACACAGTATCTATACACAGATTTCTGGCAGACAGTGAATCATTGTGTGTTGTGTTTAAACCTCTTACCACTAGATGTCAGTGTTGTAATCCATTTTCAGCTCCACTCCAACATTAACAAGCAGCACAAGGGCGCAGTGCTATTGTAAACATTAATAAACCTGTTCATATAGTGGTGTGTTTTAATAGTAGAATTAGAAAAATCGCAATATATCACTTAGCTTGCAAATATCGAGATATATTGAATCGTGATCGCTGTGTCACAGTACATATTGTATTGCCAGGTTCTTTCCAATACACATATATATATATATATATATATATATATATATATATATATATATATGTGTATGTGTATATGTATATATATGTGTGTGTGTGTGTGTGTATGTATGTGTGTATGTGTTTATTTATGATTCACCTTAGTGTTAATCACCATAAACAAGTATTTTTTCCACCACTTCTGCATGTGCATTCAGAGTCTTTCTGAAGATTTGTGGGTGGCAACACTAATCTGCAGGGCAGACTTAATGCGGTTAGCATGCCAGGCTTCTGCTGCAAGTTGTTGAGCTGCTGTGGGTTCAGCTATGCCCTCCCGGTGCAGCTGAGCATCTCGAGGGGTTGTGTGAGAGCAGACAGGGATGATCCGTGCTGATCCGTAAAGAAGGGTGTTGCTCCCAGTCCATCCAGCTCTTGCTCTCCGCTGGCTTATTTGAAGGCCTGAACTGTGCTCAGATCTGTGCTCTGAAGAATAAATGTAATACCATACTTGAACAGACTTTCCTCTCGTGTTAACATTTATAAGATATTGTATCCAGCGCGATGCTGTAACAATAATAGAAGCTCTTTTTATATTACATTGTACCATTTTCCAAAAAGATTCTGCATCAGTGGTCTCCACCTCTAGTCCTGGAGAGCTACTTTAGTTCCCTACCTGTATCCTATAAGCTAACCCACCCCATACTTATCTCTAACCCATCTGATCCAGCCAGTCAGGGACTTGGGAAGAGGTTGAGTAGCTGGAGCAGGTGTGGCAAATTGTGGTTGGAACTAAGCTCTGCAGGAAGGTAGCTCTCCAGGAGGAGGGTTGGAGACCCCTGCTCTGTAGTCAGCCATGAATCTGAAGAACCATTTCACCAGGCAAACATTCATTCATGCATGCAAATGGTTCTTTTAATGTTCATACTAAATATAGAACCACTGTTTTTATTAAAGAACCCTCAGGGAGCCGTCTTTTGTAGCTAAGGATTCATCAGTGTCATTGTTTTTAGACCTGAGTCTGTGTATGTGTTGTTTAGTACCAATTACAGTAGCAGACTACCAGAGTAACATATTTAGAGTTAAGTAGTTGTTAGCAGGGCTGGGCAATATGACAGTATATATCATTGTCATGAGAAAAGTACAATACAATGCAGTATGAACCTCGAATTGCATTGCATTTGAATGCAACAGTTGCCCTTTATATTTTATAAACATTTCATGATGAATTGACAAATAGAAATGCTTCAAAATAGCTTGGAAACATTTTTGGTTCCATTGACTTACATTAAAAGGGAAGTAGGTTTTTGTCCTCTCCTGTAAAAGTTACCTTTGTGGAGATTAGGGGTGTAAGAAAATATTGAAATATCGAATATCAGGATATTATGTTTGGTGATACTGTATCAATTCTTAAAAACACAGTATTGATACACAGATTCCTGGCAGACAGTGAATCAGTGTGTGTTGTGTTTAAACCTCTGACCACTAGATAGCAGTGTAAATTTTTTTTGTAATTTTCAGCTCCACTCCAACACTAACAAGCAGCATAAGGGTGAAATGCTATTGTAAGCATTAGCAAACCTGTTCATACAGTGGTGTGTTTTAATAGTATGATTTGAAAAATCGCAATATATCACTTTAAATATTGCAATATCGCAATATATTGAATTGTGACTGCTGTATCACGCCAGGTTCTTGCCAATACACAGCCCTAGTGGAAATACTTGTTTTTCTTTGGACAGTGATGTACCTTAAAATGAGATCTCTCAAATCTAGCTGATTTTAAAGCATGTGCGTTACCTGGCTGTTCTACATTAGTTAGCTTGGATCAAGTTGGATCAGTGGAGTAGGACAGGTTTGTTTCAGTTGTGCTTCTGTGCAGTTGTAAAGTACATTTCGTAGTTTTGATCCTCATCTGTATGTTTCAACAACAGTCTCAGTGACAGCAGGAATCAGTGCTAATGAGGCTGATGTATCAGAGGAGCTCCCGATTCAAGCCTGGGATTTATATACTCTTAACTTTAACAATAGTGGTTTCTGGGGGGAAGGACTATATGAAATGCTCTTTCTTCAAGCTGAACTTGAGGACCTTAGACTAATTTTCACATGGTCCTATGGCGAGCTCTGCTGTTCCACTGCAGGTCACTCTATACAGGAGCTGAGCACTGAGCCAGACCAATAACATAAGTGTGAATGTTCTTGGACTTGTGAGCAGTGAGTTAATTAATCTCTCTCTCTCTCTCTCTCTCTCTCTCTCTCTCTCTCTCTCTCTCTCTCTCTCTCTCTCTCTCTCTCTCTCTCTCTCTCTCTCTCTCTCTCTCTCTCGCTGTAGAGCATAACAAACATTCAAAGACCACCGATTCAGTGCATGATTTAAGAATGCTTTTACAGTTTGTGATATTTGTCTGTGACAGCGTAATCGTGATGATTATCACACAATATAAATCTACCTCAAGGTAGAGGTCTGTCTCAAATCCTAATGAGTCTCTACATAGACAGCATTTTACGTCATGTAGACTGTCCCAATTCTTAGATACCGTAAACATGCTGTCTACTGAGGAACCTAATTTAGACCTGATTTGAAGGGAGAATTAAACGCTTCTTAGCCACTAAGGCAATCCCATGATGCAATGCAGGCAAAGGCAGAGCAGTGAAGTGGTTTTAAAGTGTAAGTTATTTTGATTCTCTCTGGAGTTTTAATGAGTTTCTGGTCATATAATCACACAAAACAGTATTTTATTATCAACTCTGTAACGAGTCCTTCACCATTTAGCAGTTTTATACTCGAGCCATTAGCATTTATTCTAGCGGATTTTTTAGCCTCCGGCTATTGTTTTGGAGGTGGGCCGGTAGCTTAGCAACCAGCTAAACCACCGGTGGCGTGCTGCAGTGGGCGGGAACAAACCGTGACGCAGTCTCTCTCAGTTCGTTTCAATTTTGTTTGAATATGAAAAGAGATTTTCAGAGAACGTATGTGGTAAATGTGCAAGGAACACTCAACCTACCATTATTAAAAACATTTAGTATTTGTTTTTGGGTGGCGAAGGTTGTGTCAGGAAGGGCATTCGGGTTTATACGAATCGATATCGGATTATTCAAATTAAGATCGATTTAAATCAAAAAATCGATTTTTTAAAACACAGCCCGATTAGACACTCACTAGGTTTTGAGACACACCTTGGTTTTGTTGCCCCTCCAAAATGGGCAATGGGCTAACGTTGACTCTGGATAGGCTACGTTTTGTTGTGGGAAAGCGAGAGAAGCACAGAGAGTTTCACTTTAGGAGCACTTTCGAGGAAAGCTTTCATGTGAGCTGCTTTTGGAGATGCTTAGAAGACGAGCTCGTGCTTCACGTCCGTCTAAACGGCCTAGTTTTTGGACATGGGTCATCAGTCATTTTGGTTTTCTCCATGGCAGTGGCGGAGATGTAAATGATTGGTTGAAAGAGTCGTTGGTGTGAATAAAACAATGGTGCGTCTGGCCAAGAAGGTGTAGTGTGATCCTCAGATGTACGTCAGTATGGGTTAACACACGGGTGTGTAAAGATCTGGAACTACTGATGATTCACATTGTTATATCATTTGTCGTTATGATTGTAGTGCAATGTTTTATTTCCCTGGTTAACACAAGACATGTTTCAAGTTTCAAGTTTATTTGTCATTTACACATCATGTCAGGACATAACATGCATTGAAATGCTTGGGGTGAGGCTCAGATACAACTCTACAGCAGAGCAGCATTATATATATATATAAAACAGTACAAACATACAATAAATAGACAATATTAAAGTAAAAATAAGCTAAAAATATACATATAGTTATAACTGAAATATATAAAGGACTATACAATACACAAGATATAAACACAAGATATACATGTACATATAACCTTCTACTGCCTTTGTACTTAACCAGTAATAACCTTTCACATCACCTACCACTGTTTCTCCACTTGTCGTTCTTTACTATACTTTACATAAAAGACACCTCTCATATACACAGTTTCCATTGTTCTGTTGCTGTGGCTCATGTAATAAAGCCTTAGTATATGAATGTGAGCCACACAAGCCTTGGTGCACTGTAGCCTTAGATATCGTTACTTGTAAATACAAAATGAATATTTATTTAGCGGAAGAGAAAAGCCTTTGAATTGGGCAGTTTGGCTCTAATCAGCTTGAGAAAAGGTGCTTAGTGTTTATTTTTAGAGGAAAGACCTAGAAGGACACAGAATTTGGGTCAGTTTGGTAGTTTATCAGGCAGAACTTTAACTACATTTCAGTTACATCACAAAATATTGAGACTCAGGCTAGTTATTATATAGATATATTATATTATGTATTTAAATGTGTCTTATGAACCTTTTCTTTGGGTATTCATCTCTCACCTTTATATATACTTTTCTTTTGTTTTTTTTGTTTTTTTAGAAGTGTATATAATAAAGTTGTAACTAATATTAACCAGACTCCAATTCCACAGTACTTAAAGTTTGGACGTAATTAATCAATAGTCTACTGTATAATTAAACAGTTATTTCTAGGTAGCCGACCGTTTGGGAATTGTGTGTTGAGGCCCTTGATATTTTTCTTGTGCATATTTATGAATGCTGGTATATGAACACTTATCTACAGAAACTGGGGCTCATATATCATGAAACAATATTATTCTGATTTAAAAAAAATTGCAATATGCTGTCAGACCATCAGTCTGATCATCTCACTTCAGTCATCTGTGATGCAGCCTAGCAGACAGACTGACTAGCACTCTTTACATTCGGTGCTGTGCTGAAGGTTTCGGTGCTTAAGGACGTATTAAAAAGCTGGTTTGTTCAGACAAGAAGCTTTTATCTACTCAAAAACATCATATTATTTAAATATTCTAACAGTATTAATACAGTAAGCAGTGCTTTTGCATACATCAGTGTGTTCGTTTAACCCTTTCCAAGCTTTAAGCTAAATCAAGGTTGCCGGTAAATGTCTGGGGCGTCCAGGAGAAATCTGAAACTTTAGTGTATTTATTAGGGCTGAGTATTAGCAAGAACCTGGCGATACTATATGTATCGTGATACAGCGCTCACGATTCAATATACGATATATTGCGATACTGCAATTTTCAAAATCTTACTATTAAAACACACCACTATATGAACAGGTTTGTCAATGCTTACAATAGCAGTGCACCCTTGTGCTGCTTGTTAATGTTGGAGTGGAGCTGAAAATGGATTACAGCTCTGCCACCTAATGGTCAGAAGTTTAAACACATTACACACTTATTCACTGTCTGCCAGGAATCTGTGTATCGATACTGTGTTTTTGAGAATCAATACAGTATCACTAAACATAATATCCCGATATTTCAATATTTCAATATTTTCTTACACCCTTAGTGTTTAGGCTGGTTTACATTTGTTCTAATCATATCTGGAGTTGGTGAAAATAGACTAATATATACATCATAAAATTAAGGCTTTTAAACAGTCAGCTCAGGTGCCAAAGACTTTTGCACTGTAATATATGTGTATATATAATAAAACATCAATATTAATTAATAATATTAATACAGTGTTGCTATTATGCTGTATTGTAAATAAAAGTTTACTTCTCTTAATTGCTAACTGTGTTTGATGATGATAATAATAATAATAGCAGTTTAATAGCTAATGCTGATTGTACAGTTATAGTAATACACTACACTACTGTAGCTACACAACTAATACACCAGCGTCACTCAGCACTGACATCTGAACGTGTCAGCATGTTTCAATAATACATTTCACTGCTATTTCAGTTTATATGCTCAGCACGCCAACTAAACATTCTGCTCATCTCAAGTAATTGTGATTAGGCGGTTGTGTAATAATCGTGACGGCCCTGTGAGCGAGTGTGAACCTGGTGTACATTTCCTTTCTCCATTCTCTGCAGTAAGTGTAAACAGAACTCTGTCATATGGATCTGTTCACACGAGTGTGTTCAAATACGTGGTGTACGTATGTTGACCTACCCGGTTATACTCAAACAGACATTAGCTGCTGTGTTATAGGTTTACAGTCCGCTCAACAGTACAGTGTACATTTTGTCGTATCACTTGCCACATGTTGGCCCTGCGTCATATATCAGTCCTCCTGCTGCTGCTACAGTGAGAGGAAGTGTCTGTGGGCCTGTTTGTGTGTTTACATGTCAGACGGAGCATTTGTGGCTGTGCATTATGGACAGAATACCAACGTGTGATTACACGGCTACTGTAGAAACGCCTTAACAACATATCACCAGCAATATGACAAGATCTTGTGTTGTCACTGCTTAATATAGAGAATTATATACTTATCCAGCTGCCCTTTGGGACCCTTTCATAATAAACGGGTTCTTCACAATAGTGGTGTGCCATATCGTATCGTACACAATAATATTGCCAACTTTTTTTTAATATCGTGAACGATATTATATCCTGAAATATGTGCCATATCACCCATCCCTAATTATCACATCAGGGTACTACTTTTACTGTTTTTTCCCTTTCAATAGAATTAATTCAGAAGTAGTTACTTCACATTTATAGTAGCATAATAAACCTTTACTGAATAAATAAAAACTGTTGGTTTGTGGTTAAAAAAAAATGTAACTCTGTTCATTGCTGATTGTCTTTTTATATTGTGTAACAAAAAATACATGATAATAAGTGAATTACATTGAGTTGAGTTGATAAATAACAGGTTTTTTCATCATGCAAAATCAATTTTGCATTTACAATTCAGTTAAGCTGCTTTATTTTGGGGCTTTGGAAGGGCTCGTCATTTTTGACCCCTAGGACAAGGGGAGTATACACAAGGGTTAAAGAATAAGAAACCCTGTAATTTGAGACTTTTTCATATGTCTGTATCGCTTCTCTGGAACTGACGCTGTTCAGAACTTATTAGCATTAATTAAAGGGCTTGTTTGCATATTTCAGCCCTTTGTGACATCAGTACAGCGATATTGCACTAATGATTAAAATGAGAGAGAGAGAGAGAGAGAGAGAGAGAGAGAGAGAGAGAGAGAGAGAGAGAGAGAGAGAGAGAGAGTGAGTGATGTAGGGCGCAGCTAATTCAGTAAGTGTGTGTGTGTGTGTGTTGTGTTCGTTCAGGGTCAGTCTGTACCAGGCTGTTGAGATGGAAGGAGACCAGTGCTGCAAACCAGGCCTGATTAAAACCAAAGCAGCGTGAGGCAGCCAGCAGCAGCTGTGGAAAGCCCACTTAGAGGAACCTTTCTCCACAGAGAGACTGTCTAATGAAGGCTCCCTTCCTCTTATTACTCAGAGCCCTTTACTCACAATGGAATGTGATGGCTGCACTTCTTGGGTTACATTTTAGCTTTTCAACATCAATTCTCGTATAATATCTGGGTTCCATTAGTCCAGACTGTAATTCTTTTATAAGCTACAGCAAGTACAGACAGTTCAGATGTTGGGCTGTGGGTGCTCTTTTTTTTTTTTTTTTTTTACTTCAATCAGTGTTTTTCTCCCAAATGGACCTGCAAATTAGTTAAAGGCAGACGCTTACAGTAATACAGCCCAGCTTCTGTCTGGCTGCTGTCTGGCAGCTTCAGCGCTTTCCCACTGGCTTCGGTTATCAGCGAGTTTAAGTCAGCAAGTGGTCTGTTTGGTTATTAAGTGCAGATGGGAATTGGTGGTCTGTGAACTGGCTGTACAGTAAGGATGAGGCAGATGAAGATTTGAATTTTGTAAATGCTGTTATCCAGAGCAGCTTCAATCTGAACATGCTGCTGAGGTGTGTGAGAGGTGTGTCTTGCCTGTAGTTCAGTAGTTGGGATCAGTCAGAGTAGTTTGGTGTGTGAATTAGAGATTGACCAATCTGGGTTTAGGATCACTTTAGAATTTAATTTCATGCAATTTTTATGCAATTCACCAACAATATTGTTCATTTCACAATTAATGTAAGTGTATCAGATGATTTTTAAAGAATAAAAATGTTTGTATTAAAGCCTATTTTTGTATAGAGGGTTATTTTGCATATAGTCCTATTATCAGCAATTCTCAGTCCTCTGTCTAAATCTCCTGGTACGACCACCAATCCAAGTTAAGGATGTTATTGGACTAATTGGTTGTTAGGACACTCTTGCTCAATTGTGATGCACAGCTGAAAAACATTCTACTAATAAGTGAGTATAAAAGGGAGAACAACATTCTAGGTTAGTTTAGTATCTGAAGCATCAGAAGTTGATGGCTTGCTGACCGACTCACAATGACCAGAAAGAAACAACTTTCTTTAGAGACCCGTCAGTCCATTGTTGTGTTAAGGAAGAAGATACTCCATTGAAAACAAGAACATTTCACTGTGATCTCAAACTTTTGACTGGTAGTGTATATACAGACACAGAGAACTCTGATATGCTGTAATGGTTGTAAACACAGGGGCTCTGTTCTGTTCTCTTTATTATTTTTTTTAGTTCTGTTAGTCTTGAGTGCCTGAAGCTGAGTAATATCTGGGAGACTCTGGCTGCTCCGTAGAGACTCGCTGTATAACAGTAACGTGTTAATGTGTGTATTACACTAGAGCAGTTAGCTTTAGCTGCGGAGCTAACGAGTAAAACATCCGCTCTGGTTCACGCCTACGGCCGGAAACTAGAAAAAGGGAACCGCGTCATTGAAAGCGTCAATGTTCACTATAAATTATTATATTGTCACTTATTCCGGCCGATCTGTTCCAAAAGTTTCAGCTTGGGGTCCTTCACATGCGGCAGTAGCTCGTTTCATTGCGCCAATAACATTGGGCTGCTCGCGGACGTGTCTGACTTTAAATCTGCGCCACCAAATGATGTCGATATATTTAAAAAATGGCAAATATCCTTAGTGTGAAATGGTAAAAAAACCTAAGTACTCCTGATTTCTTTACAGGGCCGTACAGTGGTGGTGATGGGAACCAGGGGTCATGATGTCTACAGCATTCAGTATAACCAGTATCATTAATAACCAGTAATATAATGCTGATGGGAAAATCTGAAATTATGACACACTGCATGTAGTGCTGTGCTTTGGATTGAGTTGAGCTGACGTTATCGAGTATTCTACTGACTGGGAAAAAAACAACAATCAAACCGCCTCGAGTCCACGTGATCACCACTTCACCCTTTAGTACAGGCGGCTGAGAGTGTGTATTAAGAGTGCCCATACTGTGTGCTAGCATAGCTGCCTGAACAGCAAAACTAAAGCTGAAAATGAGTGAACACACTGCGCCAGGGGAAGAAACTCGGACACCCCCAGCCTCGCAGTCTACCGCCTTAGTTTTAACTCCTAGACGAGGATCATCTTCTCTCACGTGGAGCTGGTGTGGATCTGAAAAGACTGACGTTACTCAGAAGACGGCAGTTTACAGACTTTGTAAGAAAGCAGTCGTTAAAGATCTCCACAGCTAACCTGCTCCATCATCTCCCAACAAACCACCACACAGAGTGTGAGGAGTATGAAGAGCTTTGGGAGCGCTCTGTCTAAGATTTTTATCCCTTCCCCCTTCTTTTCTTATTAGTTTTGTTTGTTTATTTATTTATTTGTTTTTTCTTCATATTTGGTTGTGTGTGTCTGTATATTTTTCCATATCCTCTCATGAATAATTCATAAATAAAAATAAAGTATAAATAGTCCTTTAAAGAGTTGGGCAGTGACCCCGACTAGGGGGATAAAGCGGAAGATGATGGATGGATGGATGGATGGATGTTTATTAATATCCTTAAAGAAGTGCATTATTGCGTATAACCCTACGAGACAGTGTATTTCTAACCAGTTCACATATAACATACAATTTGTAGGAGTTTCTTGAGCATAACAAAAATTATGTAATTTTATTTTACAAGCTGTTTCCAACACATTGTATTTATGTTAGATAATAATATTTAAAGTCAATACTTTAGGGCTACTTTAAGCTGCTCTTGCACGTGTGACCACTTCTGCTGTGTGGCCAGTTGGCATTATGTCCTTGTGGTGTTGTGGAAATCATTGTGTAATCATAAGTGAACATCACTAATATTGCAAACCAGGCATTCAGTCGTGCACACACAGCTTGTATAGTCTTCGTAGTACAGAATTGCCAGTGGAGTGCTACTCTGTGGAGACTAAGGCCACCGAGCTCAGTGCCAGCAATCCGCTAGAGGACTGAAGCGTTCCAGCTTTGAGCTGTGGAGCCTTTTTTTGCTGGAATGATGAAGCTCTAAATACATTGGGGATGATGAGAGATAAAGAAATGAGCATCCAGCATCAGTGCCTGACCTCACTGGCTGAGTGCAATCAGGTATGCACAACAATGTTCCAGGAACGTTGTTTTAGAAGAGCTGCACTGGCTACCTGTACCTTTCAGTATAGACTGTAAAGTTCTCCTAATAGCCTATAAAGCTCTAAATACTCTGCTTACGTCACAGAATGTCTCTCTGTTTATGGTCCAACTGGAGATTCTAGATCTGTAGATACGGACCTTCTGCACAAACACCTTCAGTAAAGCATAGAAAACCTGGAGAGACTCTTTTAGTTATTCTGCTTCTAAACTGTGGACCCCAAGTTTCATTAGACAGTCAGGATCAGAGTGTACTTTCAAGAACATATTTTTTTAAACTGGCCATTGAATTAAAACTCTAACGTCTCAGTACTTATAGGTTTGAACTTTGGCTAATTAAGGGTGTTTTTACACCAGCACTAGTTAGTCTGGTTAAAACGGACTCTGGTTCGTTTGCACCCTTGATACGGTTCATTTTGGCAGGTGTGAAAACAGTAATTGCACTCGGGTGTGGATCAAAACAACCACACTGAGACCCTCGAGAGGAGGTGGTCTCGGTCTGGTTCCAAAGGAACTCTAGAGCGGTTCGTTTGTGGTGAAAACGTGATCCGACCTCGATCCGACCCAAGTATTAGGTGTACTCCACAAATTTGATCTAAACATCTCCTGCAGCCAGGTGTGCTTTGCATTATGGGATGCGGCAGATGGCGTAAACGGAGAACTGGAGAACTGTAGCAGCTAACAGGGCGAGGACAATGAAGCGAGGTCTCTCTTGGACTAGCAGTGAGGGACGTTGTCTACTTGATGTTTGGAGTGAGCTGGGTGGTCTGCAGGTGGACTGTAGTTTGGTATATTATCAGATTATCTATGAACAGATGCTGTCTCTGCCGCTGCTCTGTGCTACGCTGTACAAGAAATGTGGAATAGTTTGGGAAAACCGGATCTTCTCCCTGTGTTTACTTTCTTGCTCGCATACCAGATAGCTCTGACCAATCAGAGGAGATAACCTGCTCACGTGGTTTGTTGAGGCGCATTTTGGTGCGTTTAGGTTTTGCCTAAAACTTAACCGAGGAGGAAACACTCCAAGTACACAAACTCATCAACTGATCCGGACCAGTGAAACCAACTACAGGTGTGAAAACACCCTTAGACCTAGTTTATGTTCTTACTGGTGAAAACTGTCTGTAAAGCACTTGGACTTACACCAAGTGCTCTTAAAAATAATAGTGATTATTATTTTATTATTATTAAAAGGGAACCAACCTCCTATGAATACCCCTAATTTCGGAAGAAACATTGGAGCTCATCCAAAGCTATTATAATAGTAAACGATGACCACAAGGGTGAAGAACATCATATCACACAGAGGACGGTGCTCTTACAGCACTGGAACTGTGATATACACTCAGGTGGTGTGAGTGTGTGATAAGAGGAAAGTATGTTTAACTAATTAAAAACCAGCCTCAGACAGAACCCTGTGTGGACGTGTTTTCCACTGAGCTGTAATAGACCAGGCTTTCATGATGTTCCTCCACCTTCGGCCTGCCGAGTAAACTCCAGCACCCTGGCTATTCGTCACGCATGATTTCCAGTGTGACTGCGGCGTGATTCTGCGGCGTGTGTGTGTATGACTGCCTGTGTTTGTGTTTGTGTGTGCGCTCCTCCAGGCTGTGTACGGCTGTTCCTGATCTGAACGTGTGACTAGAAGGAAGTCAGCCATGAGACTGCTGACTGGAGGCTACAGGTCAACTGATATATTGACTGGACCACAGCATCCCCCGATATTCACGTCCTGCATGCTTAGTGATATCAATGAAAATCTCATAGATAAAGCACAGGGACTTTTATTTTGTAATAAACAAAAACCTCATGTGATCAAAACTACTAAGCTACTGTAATACAGCAATACAGACTTCTTCTCTTTTAGGGGACACAGTGTGAGCAATGATAGTGCCCCTCTTACAGACTCTACAGATCTTTTTTTATTAATTTGGTTTAAGAAAAAACAGAAAAAGGAATAAATAAATCTTGACTATAGGGCTACATAACGATACCTGAGACAAAGCACCTCAGAGCAGTTTCTGAAGAGCACCAGGGCTCGACAAGATGTAAGCATTGTGAGATGACTAGCTGCAGTAGAATTGATACTGACTAAATATCCAAAGGCAGTATTCTGTTGGAGCATGCTACCAGGAGCTGCTTACCCGAATAGCTGAGCTGCTTCTTTCAATAATCACTCCTCTGCTGCTGTGTAGTCACTAACAGTCTAAGATAATGCTAGCCTAGATTGTTATTGAAGGAGCACAAGGAACCGCCAGGTCCTCAGCTGGTCGGTCTAGTTTGTCCACTAGTGGCGCCTGCCTTGCACCTCCGTCGGTCAGCTGTATCGCTCTCTCCCTCCTGGATCTCTTTCATGTTGGTGATATTTGTTAAACACCAGCAGAATCTGACACTCAGAGATGCAGAACGAGTGAATGAGATGCATGCAGGAGACGAAAAGACTTGGATTTGGATATGAAGCAACATTTAGGACCTTTTTCTGTCGAGCCCAAGAAGCCCATGAGTGCTTACAAGCCTAGGTACTGTGTTTTTATATATATATATATATATATATATATATATATATATATATATATATATATATATATATATGTATATATATATATATGTGTATATATATATATATATTAGGGGTGTAGGAAAATATTAAAAATATTGAATCTCGGGATATTATGTTTCGGGATACTGTATCGATTTTCAAAGACAGCATCAATACACAGATTCCTGGCAGACAGTGACTCACTGACCACTAGATGGCAGTATTGTAATCCATTTTCAGCTCCACTCTAACTTTAACAAGCAGCACAAGGGCGCAATGCTATTGTAAACATTGGAAAACCTGTTCATATTGTGGTGTGTTTTAATAGTAGGATTTGAAAATATGCTATATATTATTTTGCTTGCAGTATCGCAATATATCATATTATATTGAATCATGACCGCTGTATCACGATACGTATTGTATCGCCAGGTTCTTGCCAATACACAGCCCTAATATATATATATATATATATATATATATATATATATATATATATATATATATATATATATGTATATATATATGTGTGTGTGTGTACTGTTTGATTCTATTCCAAATCATTAACTGGTGCAAGTGTGTGTGTATGTGTATATATACAAAAGTAAATATATATACACACACATATATATATATATACACACACACACACACACACACACACACACACACGCAGTAGAATTTTCTTCAATGGCAGAGTCAATCACCAGATCTCAACTCGATTGAGCATTGATTTCACTTGCTTTAGACAAAACTTAAGGTAGAAAACAAGCAACGCCTGAAGACCACTGCAGTAAAGGTCTGGCAAAGCATCACAAACGAGGAAACCCAGCGTTTGGTGATGTCCATGGGTTCCAGATATCAGGCATTGCCTGCAAAGGATTTTCAATAAAGTATTAAAAATGAACATTTTATTTATAGTAATGTTAATTTGTCCAATTACTTTTGAGCCCCTAAAATTAGGAGGCTTTGTATATATATATATATATATATATATATATATATATATATATATATATTGTTTGGTAGAATTTGTAATAAGGTTTATTGTTCATGTGTCAGAAGGGAAAATGTGGTATCAGAGATAAAAAAAAAAAAAAAATCATCCACTCATCCATCTGTTCATCCACGCTTGTAGCTGCCCAGTCAGCCCTCTTCTTGCCCTCTTTCCTCTTAACATTTAATGTCATTTCAAGCCCTTTTACTTCTTCGAATCCTCCTGTGTCTTTTCTCGTCGCCCCAGGCTTCTGTTCTCCGCTCCTGAAACATGACGGCAGGCCGAGGCTGTCTCACTGAACGTCTTTAGCAAATAAAACAAGCCGCACAAGAGAGCAAGCTGAGCAGCGTTTCAGCATCCACTTCAGCCTGCCGTCATCCTGCAGTGCCGGCGGGTGTCGGCTCCAGACCAAGGCTAATTTTAGCTGAAGTGTACAGTATGGTCCACAGACGCTGTCATGGAAAGCCTCTCCTGGAGTCCTGACGTGAAGATGGCTGTGGTGGTGTGTATGTGTAGGTTGTATGCGTCTCACACAGTGCAGGAAGATGAATGGTGGGGGGAATTAGGTGAGGAATTAGCTGCAACGTAGTGGCAGAGTGGGTGAGAGGAGACAGTGAGCTGCTGGTAATAGAGGATCATAGTCAGTAGCCTTAGGGACCTAGTAGGCTCTTGCTTTGGGGGAAGGATGCCACTTTCTCTTTAGCAGAACAGTTAGTGTGGAGATATGTTGAACCTATTTAGAAGATTTGTTAGGTGGTCTTTGGGTCTTTAGCAGGACATTAGATGCAGCTTTGCGAGGATGCCACTCGGAATCTGCCAAGGATGGAATTAGCAGACAAACATGCAAACAACAGTTGGCCAGTGTGTTACTTTGAGTGTGGCTGACTAGGGCTGGGCGATATGGACCAAAAATAATATCTCGATATTTTTAGCTGAATGGTGATATACTATATATATCTCGATATTTCTTTCTTCCCATAAGGTGATAACAAAAAGGCACTTCTGCATCAAAACTACACGTCCCACAGGTTTGAAAATTTTGATACTGATACAATACATTTTTTCTGAATTGTAACAAAAAATACAAAAATGTATGTATTTAACAGAAAACATAAGTCAGTCTCATAGTGTAACAAAATCTTTTTATTTTTTATCTTTTTATTTGGATCTTGTTTAAACAATGAGCATCTTTGTGCTGCTTTATTATGAACTAAACATTAACATTACTTATGCTTAAACTATAAAACTATGCAATTCTTTAAGAATAAAATTGGTTACTGCTCTGTGGCATTCATCCCTCCTCTCAACCGACATCCTCAGCTGTCCTGCTACAGTGAAAGGAGTTGCTTCTCCGTGAAATCGATACACAAGTAACTGTTAGTTAATGTTGTACTTACAGAACACAAGCGATACCCAATAGCGTTACAGGCATGTTCATACGGTGACTGAATTTGAGCCATGTCGTTAGCCTGCTGGCTAATATGTGCTGGGATTATGCTTACGCTATCATAACTGCCCTTCAGCGCTAACTGACGGCAGTAAGAGTTTTAGATTCTCTCGCAAAGCAAGATGTCGCGTGTCACGTTTTTTTATTTTTTTGCAGAGTACCGGAAATATGCACTGAATTTTTTTTAACTTTTTGATACTCGGTAGTACTGAGATGTTTCGGTTATAGAATTGCAATAGCCAGCCCTACTTTCGACAGGCATCCTGGGAGGCATCTCTCTTGGGAGAGAGAGAGAGAGGCAAACTTGTGGATCTACAGGTGTATTTGCAGCGCAACACAGACTATATCGATACAAACGATATTGTCTCATCTTATATCTCATATAAAAATATATCGATATTTCTTAAAAACCCGATATATCGCCCAGCCCTATGGCCCGAGTAAGACCCGAGTATATGCTACGCCTATACCCAAATGTTGTAACATAGTTATGCATGATTCATGGTCAGCCAGTTGGCTCTCGTTTGTTGGAACACTTTATTTGATTAATGTTGTTTGAATAGTAAACTGAATCTCCATTGAAGAGCTTACAAGACAGTCTGGCCCGTTAGAGAGTAAATCACGTCAGTTAATTGTGATTTTAGTAAACTGGTATCTAAAAGTTGGCGAAGTAGTCTTCCATCAGCCAATCTGCTGTGAAGACAGATGGATCAAATTAGCACATCCCTACAATTCTGCTATTATCGTGGAGATTAATGAAGGTGTGTTAAGTCTGGTTACCAAGGTAAATTATGAGACTACCCCACCTGTATGTATCTCTATTAAAAAACTATCACACTGCAGAGATGGGCACTCGAGCGAGCGACTAGTTATGAAGTCTTCAGACTTGACTTGAAACTCGCCCCTAATGGCTCTCGACTTGACTCGGACTTGTCCAAAATGACTCAAGAACAGAGTCTGTCCATTGTCCAGTGGGAAGTTCTAAAAACGATGCTTTCGTTGGGTGTGTTTGTTGGCATATTTTTGTTTCTGTGATTTGGGACGCAGCCATACGTCGTGAGCCTTTCGCGAGGGGGAAATCGGAGAGAAGCGTCAAACGTAAATGAACGAGGGTGGCATGGTTTCCGCTGGAGTGCTGTACGTGGTAGTGTTTGGCTACAAGGAGTTTAAAGTCCTTGGACACAACTGAAGGGTGGCAACATGTAAAGAATGTGGGAAACAAATTAAAAGACACTGGAACGATCACATCAGACTTCAAAGGCATCTAAAAACACACATTTGAGATATATATATAATTTTTTTTTTTTTTTTTATTTACTATGTGTTTTTTTTATATATATATATATTTCACAGCAGGTACATGCCAGCATCAAGCTAGAGTGCTTCAGCTCCTGTTATCTGCTGCTTGTAGTGTAAAGCCCAGAGTACACTCACCTAAACCTGTTGTTTGCGTTTAGCTTTGGAGTGCTCAGAAAACACTGTTCGGCCTTTGTGAAGCCAAATGAACTAATGTCAACGGGAAGGACGTCATAAAGAGTTTCCAGCAGACCTTCACACACACGGCACACCAGCACACGGTGGTTCATTCCAAAGTCTGCAGGTCCAACGTCACAAACGAATAGTTTTGGCTGGTGTTCTTGATACTTTGAGCGTAGTTCATGGAGTTTAAAACTCCTCAGGCCTCAAGATGTACACGTCCAGCTTTATTGAACAAACAGTGGTGCGGGGCTGGCGTTGCTATTGGCTTAAGAAGTCATTGTGAGAGTTCTGCTCTTTTAAACTCAGCAACACCCAAAAGAACAAAAGCCCAGAAGGCAGGTCAAAGGCTGTAATGGAGCTGTGTGTGTGTGTGTGTGTGTGTGTAAGAGAGAGTGTCGTGAGAGGCTGCTGACCTGTGCAGCTGACTCTTTTAGCTTGTAGACAAAGCTCAGCAGAAAGCAGGTGTAGAAAATGCCCACGCTTGATATTTGATATGGACGTAGAGCTTGTAATAAATAATTTTTTCTTTCTGTTTCCCCGCGAAGGAAATCACACGCAGCATGTTTGCCGCTGTCCCCCTGTTGCCCCCGTGTGTGTGAGTGATGTTGCAGGGTGTTGTGAAACTTTGTATTACATATTGCACACGGTTGGGAGTCACATCACAGTTTAGTTGGGTTAGAATTCAGGGTGCTGTGATGAGATTATAAGTTATAGAGCAATTCCACAAATGTTGATGAAACGAGTCTTTCAATGCGGTTTTGTATGCAGTGTTGACTGTGGATGTGTCTCAAATCCTAGTGAGTGTCTAAGTAGGCTGTCTAGGTAGCAGCTGTTTAAGTAGCAGTGTTCTCTTCTCATCTCTCCTCATAAAACAGATTACTGAGACGCTCTAGTTAGAGAGAGACTGCGTCACGGCTTGTTCCCGCTCACTGCACATTAAAACACCAGAGAGAATCAAAATAACTTACATTTTAAAACCACTTCACTGCTCGTAGGGAGTGTCTCAAAATCTAGTGAGCTCCCTACATAGGCAGCATTTTACATCATAGTATGCGCTCCCGACATGTAGACTGTCCCAATTCTTACATACCTTAAACATGCTGTCTACTGAGGAACCTTATTTACACCTGATTTTAAGGAAGCATCGAACGCTTCCTCAGCTGCTAAGACAATCCCATGATGCAACACAGGCAAATCTACGAGCAGTGAAGTGGTTTTAAAATGTGAGTTATTTTGATTCTCTCTGGAGTTTTAATGTGTTTCTGGTCATATAATCACACAAAACAGTATTTTTTTATCAACTCTGTAACGAGTCCTTCACCATTTAGCAATTTTATACTTTTGGATGCCGGTCGGTAGCTTAGCAACCAGCTAAACAACCGGTCGTGTGCTGCAGTGGGCGGGAATAAGCGGTGACGCAGTCTCTCTCTAACTAGAGCGTCTCAGTAATCTGTTTTATGAGGAGAGAACGCTGCTACTTACACAGCTGCCTACCTAGACCGCCTACTTAGACACTCACTAGGATTTGAGACACACCCTATGATTTGCCTGCATTGCATCATGTCGGGAGCGCATACTATGATGTAAAATGCTCACTAAGTTTTGAGACAGACCCAGTAGGTACCATTACAATGCCCTGCAGGTACTACAAGTACCACTCTTCCATTAAAGGGTCTTAAAGATTTATATATTGGGCCAAAACCTTCTGAGAACTACTTTCATACAGGTTTAGAAAACAGGCAACACATTTTTAACTACTTCGTGTAATAGCTTTATGAAAATGAGCCAAGCTAACCCCTTCTGATGCCCAGCGTGGGTCAAACTCATATTGACCCGTATTCATTTCCTATGTTATTGTATGTAGTGCTGAGTATCTCTTTGGTACATCTATTAAAATCAGTTTATTCCAATGAGGTTGATCTTGTTCTTGCAGGTAGTGAAGTTCCAGTGACCAATGCATTTCCACCAAGCTGGACGTCCATAACCGCCCATTCATCAATTCTCCATCACCAACATTGTTGTTTCGTCTGTTCCTTCTTTCATACAGTGCTTCATTCATATGTTTGTTTGTTTGTCCATCATCTGTCGGCACATCTGTTCAAGCCTGACTTGTGTCGTCTGTTTACTGTCACATACTGTCACGTGTTGGACAGAGAGCTGTCAATCAAGCTGTTCGTTAGCCACGCCCTCACAGCCCTCAGATAGAGCTGATCAGTGTTTTTTAGGAGTGCTTGCCTACACATACACATTTGATGCCCTTCTTTACTTTGTGTGTTGTAGTTTTACAGTAATGTCCTAAAATCCAAATGTATAACGTTAGTAGTAGGGGTGTAAGAAAATATTGAAAATATAGAATATTGGGATATTATGTTTCGTGATACTGTATCGATTCTCAAGAACACAGTATCGATACAGATTCCTGGCAGACAGTGAATCATTGTGTGTTGTGTTTAAACCTCTGACCACTAGATGGCAGTGTTGTAATACATTTTTTTAAATCCAACATTAACAAGCAGCACAAGGGCGCAATGCTTTTGTAAGCTTTGACAAACCTGTTCATGCAGTGGTGTGTTTTAATTGTAAGATTTGAAAAATCAAAGTATATCACTTCGCTTGCAGTATCGCAATATATCGCGATATATTGAATCGTGACCGCTGTATCACGATACGTATTGTAGCGCCAAGTTTTTTTCCAGTACACAGCCCTAATTAGTAGCTTGTTAGCCTGTGAGCAGAGCTGAACTGGGTCTGTGAGACGGAAAGCATCACGCAGGACGGTGAAGCCTCGGAAGCGTTGGTTGTAAAGGCCTAAGAATCCCGAAGCCCGTGGCTCACTTCTTTTCCACTGCCACTTATTTTCTGCTGCTTATAATGCAGTCGCGCTTTGATGTTTATCCTTCCTTTCTTTGTGCTTATTTTAGAAGCCTGACGCTTCCCTTCTGATATTCACACACACACACACACACACACACACACACACACACACACACACACACACACACACACACACACAAATACTGTACAAGCAGACGGATCTGGATTCCTTTGCTGTGTTGTCTAAGTAGGTCTGCAGTCAGCCGGGGCTAAATTTAGTGATGCACCGATCTGATATACTGATTCTGGAGCTGCACTGATATTGACCTTACTGAGTGGACTGGAGATCGGTTAGATGTGATCTGATCTGAGTTATGGTCATTGTTAAAACGCCCAAGCGCAGGTTTAGTGTCCTTCTGATTAATCTTGAAAAGATATTTGTTGTGAAGTCAGTGTTTGTATGTATATATGTATATATACACTACCGCTCAAAAGTTTGGGATCACAGTGAAATGTTCTGGTTTTCAATGGAGTATAGAATAGTATAGTAGTATAGGATTATAGTATAGAATAGTATAGTAGTCTAGTAGTATAGTATAGAATAGTATAGTAGTATAGTATTATAGTATAGAATAGTATAGTAGTATAGTATAGAATAGTATAGTAGTATAGTATTATAGTATAGAATAGTATAGTAGTATAGTATTATAGTATAGAATAGTATAGTAGTATAGTATTATAGTATAGAATAGTATAGTAGTATAGTATAGAATAGTATAGTAGTATAGTATTATAGTATAGAATAGTATAGTAGTATAGTATTATAGTATAGAATAGTATAGTAGTATAGTATAGAATAGTATAGTAGTATAGTAGTATAGTATAGAATGTTTTTCAGCTGTGCATCACAATTGAGCAAGAGTGTCCTAACAACCAATTAGCCCAATAACATCCTTAACTTGGATTGGCGGCCGTACCAGGAGATTTAGACAGAGGACTGAGAATTACTGATAATAGGACTATATGTAAAATAAGCCTCTATACAAAAATAGACTTTAATACAAACATTTTTATTCTCTAAAAATCATCTGATACACTTACATTAATTGTGAAATAGACAGTATTGTTTGTGAATTGCATGAAAATTGCATGAATTGCATGAAAAGTTTTGAGCGGTGGTGTATATATGTATATATATATATATATATATATATATATATATATATATATATATATATGTATATATATATATATATATATATATATATGTATATATATATATATATGTGTATATATATATATATATATATATATATATATATATATACACACAAAAACCACCTCCTTGTATCTACACTCACTGTCCACTGTATCTGCTCCACTAACCATATAGGAGCTACACTTACAGACTGTAGTTCATCTGATTCTCTATTTACTTTATTACCCTGTTTCTCAATACTCAGGACCCCCACAGGACCACCACAGTGGAGATATTATTTGGGTCTTGGGTCATTCTCAGCACTACAGTGACACTGATGTAGTGGTGGTGTGTTAGTGTGTGTTGTGCTGGTGTGAGTGGATCAGATACAGCAGTGCTGCTGGAGTGTTTAGAAACCTCAGTGTTACTGCTGGACTGAGAATCGTCCACCAACCAAAACTATCCAGACAACAGTGTTCTGTGAGCACTGATGAAGGACTAGAGAACACAAACTACAATCTAAAAACAAATCTAGATAATGGACCAGCAAGGTAGGAGTGTCTAATAGAGTGGACAGTGAGTGTTTAAACGCTCCAACAGCACTGCTGTGTCTGATCTACTCACACCAGCACAGCACACCCTAATACACCACCATCATGTCATCATGTGTGCTGAGAATAGCCCACCACCTAAATAATACCTGCTCTATGGTGGTCCTGTAAGGGTCCTGAGTATTGAGATTCTATGCCCTAGCAGATCCTAGCAGATCTGATGTTATATTACACTTCTGCTGAGAGAAATAAGAGCCTTAAGATGAAAGTGTTGCCGGCGGTATGTTGTTAAAGGGGAACTCCACTGATCTTTCACTGTAATGTCTACATAACTCCGTCATTAAGATGTAAACAAAGTTTTTCAGATGGTTTTAATGTGAAACAGAGAGTTCTAGAGAAACGTACAGTCACAGTTGTTATTTTTTGGTTCCTGTTTTTGGTGGAAAGCTCTCGCACAAAGTTAGAACATGAGTCGCCCATGAATACGTCACCTGGTCTATAGACATCGTTTCAGGATAGTTTTAAGAAGATTAATTATTTATTAATACATACATTCATAGCAGAGAAGTACTGTATTAGTTTCAGTTTTTTATCCTTGGTTACTGTTACCGCCACTACGAAGAAATCAGAATCAAAGTTTCTCTACAGTGCACTCCTTTTCTCCAACACACTATGAATGACTTTATTTATATAAGAACTAGAGATGGACCAATCAGTCTTTTTGAGGCCGATTCAGATCCCCGATCACCTTCCAGCACGATTGGCTGATAGCCGATACCGATTGAGGGCGGGGCTATATGACACGGCGGGGCTACATGTAGTTATTAGCGCAAGCAAGTCATGAAACATGTTCTAAACTGGTTTATTATCATTTTTAATGATCATGTGAAACAGTATAATATTTGTAACTAAATTAGAAGTTGGTCTATGTGGGCGTAAACCGTTTGATACAGCGACATCTGAAAAGTATCTCTACTAGGAACAGCAGAGCGTAGATCCAGGTGGAACATTAAGCAGCAGAATGAACGTCTTCTACAGCCGAGAAGAGCTGCTTATCTAGAACTATAAACTCAATCACTCTGGCTGTGGTTCCTTTAGCTCTCTGGCTGTTTCTGCTGCTGTTCTGTTCATACCGGTCAGAACAGTACAGCTGGTCTGTATGGTGTTCTGGGTTGTTTGTTTTGTGCTAGCTGTGCGTGTAGCTCTGCTGTTTGCTGATACTCACTGTATTCAGCTGTGTGGTGTCTCTGAAGTGTGTATCAGATTAGTAGAGTTAAATGTCTTTGTCTTGGTTCCAACGAGAGACGCTTATGTTACTAATTTTACAGATGTTATAAACTGCCCTGGATGAGTCTGAGTCACATACGGTAACTTTCCGCACATGCAGTGAACACTTCAAAGGTTCTGGCGAGGCCGCTGCTTCAGTCAGTCTGTGGAAAATGAAAGAGTATGTATTTCCACCTAGTGGTTCAGATAGGAATTGTAGGGACCTGGTCGGAGGGGGTTTCACGCAGGGCTCCTCTTCCTGGATGAAACGCTAGCTGGAAATACAGAAATTAGACTCATTTGTTTAACGCCATCGATCAGCTCTCGGGATCGGCTAAATTGGAGAAATATCGGCCGATCGTCGATCACGTTTTGATTAAAAATCAGCCGATACTGATACATGGCCGATTGATCCTTCCATCTCTAATAAGAACCGTTTGATTATAAAGAAATTCCCCTTTAAGGACATGACTATGAAGTCAGAGGTAGCACATCCGACTCTGGTGAGGCTTTATCTGTTCATTAACTCACTCATACGAGTGCTTGAATATCATGTTTCTTGTTTATTTATTAATTTGTTAGCTATGTTACTAATTCTGATGGTTTTGATATGTATGCCAGCAAAACAAGTGACTGTTTTTTTTATGTTTGTTTTGTTTTTCACTCTGAAGAAAAAGTGAACCTCTGCCGGACTCTACACGTAATTCTGTGTAATTGGAAACAAAGACTTAGGATTTCAACAGTTTAATCAGTGTAAGCTTCTAAAATAAACAAAGCTAGAAACCAAGATGGTTTTGTTTTAATAGTTGCGTATGATGAACAAGCAGAAGCAGTAAACCATTAATTGCAATTATATGCATGACAGTTAATCATCAACCAAAGGTTTATGACCATGACTGCTCTAGTAATAGTTACTGTCGGGCAGTTATTAAATAATTGAACCTGAGAGCTGATCTAAACCGAGCACATACTGGATCAGTACTGTATATTTGGAGAGTTTCAGCCCAGTTCCTCTCCTCCAGAGCTGGTTGAAGGCCTGGTATTGCTCAGGCACATCAGCTTGGCTGGGCTTGCGTCATACGTCCATCACTTCTGCTGAATGCTGTGAGATTGGCATGTTGTGTGGAGGAGCTGGATGTGATGTCATGGCTTTGAAGTTCAATTTAGCCCCGTCTCAGCCTCCAGTGGACCAGCATGCTAATAACTCTCCTGCATCACCCTCCAGGCATGGGAAGACGGATGCTCGCTGAGCTGTAACGATGCACGTGTTTTAAGTTTCAAGGCTTTGAGGATGGGACTATTTTGTGGGTTTTGAAATGTCTTCATTACTTTGAGCCCTACATTATGCTACGCAGGTGGTCTTGACTCAGTTTATTAAAAAGAAAGAAAAGAAATATAAAACCTGAGGTGACCCATTTTTTTTCATGGCTTACAATGTGCTTCTGATACGTGAGTAGGCTTGGCCACAAACATAAATAAACATAGGTCATTATTATCAGTGTTTTGTGTGGTTATAGTGGAGTCACTCTGGAATTCAGAGGTAGACGCCTTTGCAAAGCAGCATAGATTTCATAATTAAACCAGTTTAAACCATCAGGACACACCAACTGTACGTAAAGGACTGCGATTGTGTGTCCGATAGTGTTTTTCTGGCCATAGGTGAGGATCAGCGGGACTTCCAGGGCAGTTCCAGGACTAGCCTAGCTGCTCTGAGGTAATATCCAGTCATTTCAAAGTCACACTGTAGCATGATGAAGCTAAACAGCATTTTTCATATATATTTTTCATTTCCAGACACTCAAGCTATACTTAACGCTACATCGGGCTGGGCATTATGACAATATTCATTGTTATTGTTGTAAATTATGTTCCTGTATGGCTCTCTGTGTATATATCAGATGATGTCAGTACTTTAAAACAGTTGGCAGATTTCAGTTTATTAATGTATTTTAAAATGTGGTACTGTTTTGTCATTTCTAACCTAGTCAGTGTTGTGAAATATATAATGTGGAAATATAAACTGGTATTGCGATGTTGCATTGCTGCCCTATTGCCCAACTTTAACAAAGTAAAATAAGTAAAAGGAGAAGAGCTATGCGGTTGGTAAAGCTGGCATCACGGTGCATAAGAAAGAAAACAAGCTACCCGGTTGATTCTCGCCTTTTAAAGGCTAAGCACCACCCCTGGTGATTTCACATTGTTTTAGATACTGAAGATATATAAACATGACTTAAAATTAAATTTGCTGCTTAATTTGCTTTAAAATAGACAATTTGAATTAAATTGACGGAAAAACCCGAGTTTGCTACAGAAACTCTTGAAAGCTACCGTGTGACGTCTCTGGTGGACAACAGTGAACAGTGCTGCAGTACAACAGCACTATGACTGACTGGGACTGAGAATGTTCCAGAGCTACTTCTTCAGATTCTGATGATATTTCTGAATTTGAATTTAAAAAGAGCTGTAATGTAGAAATAGACCACCATATCACTTAGTCCTGATACTTTTAGACCACCATATCACTTAGTCCTGATACTTTTAGCCAAACCACACCCACAACAGCAGCTCATCCTGAGTGTAAACAGTATCTAGCTAAACAACCAACATTATTCATAACAACAGCCTAGCAACCAGCTACACTCAAATATAGAGGTACAGTTATTGTAGTAAATATGATCAAAGTGGAACTCTCACCCATACGACTCTAAAAATCTTTTTTATAATCGTTTACCTCCACGTACACGGAGGCTCTTGAACTCCTCTCACTGGTTTCCTTACACGGCCATACTGTTGAACAGCGCCAGACTTAAGATCCAGTCGTCATGTAAGCCTACGTCCCATAGCTGTGATAATCTTCAGGCGTGAAGTGATCACCACAGATGATGGAGAGGATGGTCATTTCCAATGTGCCTGTTTAGAGTTGAGGTTTAGTCCCCTTTCTGGATATTTGGGGGTCTTCAGACTGTTTGTGCACGGGGGTTCCACTGTACATCCAATTACTGCAGCCAAAAACAGCAACACCTTTCTGTTATTTAGCATTACTGTAAGTGCATCTTCTAGCCTATGGCAGTTTTCTGAACAGTGGGCGGGGCTAAACAGTCTTTTAAGCCGTAGACCTTGACTTTGTAAAAAAATAAAAGGTTTACTGGCTTTTTCTGAGTTATGATCTCAAACTCCGCTGTATTTATGTGTTTGACGTCTTCATATTAGCTGGTGTTTAGCCGTTAAGCATCAAAACTGGGTTACTTGTCAATCTTTAGTGACCTCTGATTACGTTGCTCTCTCACCCAGGTCTGATAGTATCACTGCTCTCGTTGGAACCAACGAAAAAGGAAGAACAAATGTGTTGCCACTGAGCATGCACTATATATCTAGACATGTGCTGACCACATCTGACCAACACACGAGCCACAGCAACACAACAGGTTCAATTTAGCTTAACGCCTTTAATTGTTTGCTGTTCAGATATGAAGATGAAGAGCTGTGTTGTTTGCTCGGCCAATGAGATTCTCAAGAAGTTTCAAAGCAATGATATAAACTGAGTGTTCAGATGTGCCTTGTTTACATTTGATTACTGGTTGATTTCTCAGAAACACCTTCCATATAGGCACACTTTGACTTTTCAGCTCGTCCATAAGTAGAAAGAGACCACCACAGGACCACCACTGACCAGATTTTATTTAGGAATTGGATCTTCTGGTTGTGGTGCGAGTATATCAGGCCCATTGGTGTAACTGGCTATCTTACTTGGCTACCAGAGCCCAACTTCACTGCAGCAGCAGACTCATGTCTTCACAGGTGCCATGATAACGAATGGATGTGATGATATTGATTGAAAGTGAATGGTAGAAGTTTGGCCCGGCGCCACTGTGGTCATACGAACTTGCCTCCATCACGATTTCATTCATTATTAACAGAGTTAGCGTCCCTTAAAAGAGGTCAGAAGAAAGAAGGAGGTGGGAGGTCAGAAGAAAGAAGGAGGTGGGAGGTCAGAAGAAAGAAGGAGGTGGGAGGTCAGAAGAAAGAAGGAGGGGGGAGGTCAGAAGAAAGAAGGAGGGGGGAGGTCAGAGCAAAGCGCCGTAAAGATGTAGCTAATGTAAACGGGGAGAGGAAGTGAGTTGTAAAACGACGGGAGAGGACTCCGGGCGACAGAGCTGGTGTCTGGAGAAATTGGGCTGATCCAGGATCAGTTTGACTATAGATCTGTTCGTTATAGTGGTTAAAGTTTGGCTGGAGGCTGGAGAAGCTTGAACTAGCGACACTAAAATAAATGAATAAAAAGCTAGTCTGAACCGGAATCCTCACAGTAGGTCTGTTTGAAGGGGCCCTGAAGTGAAGTGTTTCGGTTTTGTGTTTGTGTGTTCACCCCAAATGAGACATTTTTAGTGTCTCTGAGTCTAATCAGTAGATCAGTAGAGCTTTAACTGCGGGGGGCTAATCAAGGCCGTATGAATGAAGGGAGGCCATTGTTGGAGTGTGTGTGTGTGTGTGTGTCTGCTTGTTTTCATGCGTGTTCAAATCACTGAAAGCAAGAAAATAACAAGCAGCTTTTATAAACAGGCTCTTTATACAAAAGCTACATGTTTTTTGATTAATCAGAAGTCTTAATGCGTTTACAGCGCATATAGAGACAAATAAAGAAAACCATTCTGCTCAGAGTCTACAGCTGATTATTTATCTATTTGGATTTAGCTGTGGGGGAAAAGTGTTAACTAGAAATGTTTCTGTGAGTGAAACACAGTATTAGGGAGGGTCTTTAAGTTGGCTGAGTGCTTTTCTCCACAACGATTGGTGGGCATGGATAAAGAGGGAGTTTAAACAGGATGAAAAGACCCATTTTAACATAAAGACAATTTCTTTTCTTTTCTTTACTTTTCTTTTCTGTCAATATAGCTAGTGAACAAATATATAAGCCACTTCTGGCTTGTACTTCAATAGTTGCATGCAATAGACAATTAAATGTGAGTCCTCTGGCTGACACCTCAAAGCATATCTATCTATAACTCAATCAGTGTCTTCAAACTTTAAAGGGTCTGAAGAATCAGATATTGGGCCCTGTGGTATTTAACTGATACAGATCCATTTAGCGTTCTTATTATATATATATATATATATATATATATATATATATATATATATATATATATATATATATATATATATATATATATATATATATAAAACGATACTGCTAGCAAAGTGATATATTGTGATTTTTCAAATCACAGGTTTGCCAATGTTTACAACAGCGTTGCGCTCTTGTACTGCTTGTTAATGTTGGAGTGGAGCTGAAAATGGATTACAACACTGGCATCTAGTGGTCAGAGGTTTAAACACAACACACAATGATTCACTGTTTGCCAGGAATCTGTGTATTGATACTGTGTTTTTGAGAATTGATACAGTATCTATCATATAATATCCCAATATTTGATATTTTTAATAATTTCTTACACCCCTAATATATATATATATATATATATAAGATCAACTACTGAAGCAAGACGGCTAATAAGCCAGTTTAGCTCTGTTCTTTGTTCTTTGATCTTTGTAGGTTAGTTGTCAGCTGAAATATCACCATCCTGACAGACTCATGTACAGTTTAAAAGCCTGACTGAGGTTCCTCTGCCTGATACCTCAAAGCATATCTATCTATAACTCAATCAGTGTCTTTGAACTTTAAAGGGTCTGAGGAATCAGATATTGGGACCTGTGGTAAGTAACTGATACAGAGCTGGTATCAGATGTCGGGCTGTTCTGGCAGTCCTTCCGTTGGCGTCCGCCTGTGTGAGGATGTCCTGAAGGCGTGTAAACATTACCTGTTAGACAACCGTTTCCTACCGCGTATCCTCATTTTCTCACCCTCAGGAGACGCGTCTGATTCGCGCTGATGCCAGATGAAGCGCTCGGAAAACAAAACAAACGAATGGCTGCTGAATCATTAGTCACCGTCTGAAAGGTCATTGTGTTGACAGAGCTCGGCCCGTCTGTAGCTACATTAAAGCCTGCTAAAAGCACTCTCTTCTTTTAGTTCCAGTGGTAGAGCCGGCGCAGGGCGAGCGGGGAGCAGTCCAAATGGACAGAGACACAGCTGTGTGTACTCCTGTCCCTCTGACAGGACATTGTAAACAACAGCCATGTGAGCTGAGCTGATTCTTCCAAACCAGAGCTCTGCTGCCTGGTTCTTAGTATTACTGTCTTCTGTAAAGTGTGATTGGGACCAACTGTAAGATACAACTGATGAGAATGTTGTCATATTTATGTGTGTGTCTGCTCAAAAGTTTGGGATCTCAGTGAAATGTTCTTGATTTCAATGGAGTATCTTCTTCCTTAACACAACAATGGACTGACGGGTCTCTAAAGAAAGTTGTTTCTTTCTGGTCGTTTTGAGTCTGTCAGCAAGCCATCAACTGCTGATGCTTCAGATACTAAACTAACCTAGAATGTTGTTCCCTTTTATACTCACTTATTAGTAGAATGTTTTTCAGCTGTGCATCACAATTGAGCAAGAGTGTCCTAACAACCAATTAGTCCAATAACATCCTTAACTTGGATTGGTGGTCGTACCAGGAGATTTAGACAGAGGACTGAGAATTACTGATAATAGACTATATGCAAAATAAGCCTCTATACAAAAATAGATTTTAATACAAACATTTATATTCTTTAAAAATCATCTGATACACTTACATTAATTGTGAAATGGACAATATTGTTTGTGAATTGAATGAAAATTGCATTTACGAGGGCGGGGCTATATGCCAGGGCAGGGCTACAAGTAGTTTGAAACTGGTCAAAACTGGTTTATTACCATTTTTAATGAGCTCATGTGAAACAGCAAAATATTTTATTTAAGTAAATCAAACAAATATCCTCAATATTGCAGTCATTAAATTCAGACCCTTAATTTAAAACAAAAATGCTAATTAAATAAATGCAGTAAAAACTACAGTCATTAAACACAGACTTTATTTTAAACTAAAACTGTAATCATTAAATGTATAATATTGAATTGTTGCTGCTGTTCTGTTGGTACCGGTCAGATCTGGTCTGTATGGTGTTCTGGGTTGTTTGTTTTGTGTTAGCTGAGTGTGCTAGCTCTGCTGTTTACTCACTGTATTCAGCTGCGTACAGTGTCGTATCAGATTATTAGTGTTAAATGTCCTTGGATTCCCATGAGACACGCAGATGTTACTAATTTAAAAACGTCCTGGATGAGTCTGAGTCACATACGGTGAAACACTGCCAGATGGACGACATGTTTTCTATTAGTACATGCCGTGAATGCCATAAACTGTTGTCGCGAGGCCGCTGCTTCAGTCAGTCTGTAGAAAATGAAAGGGTGTGTATTTCCATTCAGATAGGTTCAGATAGGAATTGCAGGGACCTGGCTGGAGTGGGTTTCACAAGAGGGGGTTTCAACGAAACGCTAGTTGGAAATTAGAGATGGGACCAGCCGATACAATATCGGTATCGGGGCGGATATTGACGTAATTTAACGTATCGGATATCGGGCGATCCACTTACCAATCCACTTACCGATCCATTTTCCAGTCCGCAGCTTGAGCTGGAAAATAAACGCACAGTAACAGTAACACGAAACGCACCAATGATCCGTATTCCAGTTCCACAGTTTACCTTGAACCCCCAGAAGTTTCAGTCTGCAGCTGGCTGTAAAATGTCCGTTGTGTGGAAATTTTTCTCTTTGGAAACGCCGAACAGCAAAAAGGCTACATGTTGTATTTGTAAGGTGGATGTCCCAAGGGGTGGAATAATAATAATAAACTAAAGAGCCTATATAACGGTATTTGTATTGGTATCGGTATCAGTATTGGCAGTTATATATCGGTATCGAATCGGAACTGAAAAACACTGGATCGGCCCATCACTATTGGAAATACAGAAGTTAGGCTCATTTGTTTAACGCCATTTATCATCTCTCGGGATCGGCTACATTAGAGAAATGACGGCCGATCACCGATCAAATATTTTGATAAAAATCTGCTTATACAGATACATAGCCAATCAATCTTTTCATCTCTAATATATTTATATATGAGCAATCACTCAGTCTGTACAAACATGGAGTCAACAGCATGGACACATGTTAGTAGTCCTCCTAGTCATATTAATCATTTGTTTAATTTCTGGAGTGTTTTAAGAATAGAGTCTGTTAAGAATAGAGCATTGTTGCAGGTCGGGAGATATTAGCGCTGCACATCTAATCATCTGTATATTAATCCGATTTCTGCCGCAGTTAATTAATATCATTTAGTTCTATGGCTGCTAAATCACATCTAATCAGCAGCCGTCATTAAGTGAGGAGTCATGGGTGTGTCTGTGGAGAGGGAATATGAATGTGGGTTGTGTTCTCCACTGTTTATTTGCAATTTAAAGAAAATAAATAGTCATTTTAATGGAAATGTGTAGCTCTTGTTTGGCTTGGTGTGTAACCTGAACCAGTTTTCTGAAAACGTAGGTGTTGTTTGGTGTTTTTGTGCTGTTTTAGTCTCGTGTAGGTGTTTTTATGGATCAGCGCAGTCTTGCGTCTTGTTTTGAATGTATTACGAGAGCACAGACCAATATTGCACATGTCTTGTTGCTCAGCAGTGTAAAGGCTATTAAGGTGTTGTGTTGTGATGTGGCAATGCAAACTGGAGAGTTGTTACTGCAGGTAAACAGTGTGGTGTGTGTATGAGGCAGGGTGTGTGTACCGTCTGCAACTTCTCATCACGATATGTTCTGATTAAAGCATCACGATACGAGACAATATAACGAAGTATAGGGCTTTAACGTCTATGCAGGTAAGTGTTATCAGCGTTCATGAGCCGGTGGGTGTGTTTTGTTCCATGCTGATGATTGGCTGTTTAAATGGCATGAATTAGTTTAGGCTCCGCCCCGTTTTAATTATGTTATTTGAAAGAAGGTATCAGAACGTGTTCTTCAGAGGACCACTGTTTGTTGGTTTAGATTTTTGAAGGGGACTGTGGCCAGAGCTGGTCGGCCCCTGTGCAAGTCAGGTAGTCTAAAGTAGTGGTGATGTTGCAGAGTGTGACCCCTCCTCCCTTGGCCCCTGGAATATTGTGGAATAATTAGGGGTGAAAATTTGTATTTATTAGGGCTGTGTATTGGCAAGAACCATGTGATACAGCGGTCACGATTATCGATATATCGTGATATATTGTGATTTTTCAAATCCTACTATTAAAACACACCACTATATGAACAGGTTATGCTTACAATAGCACTGCGCCCTTGTGCTGCTTGTTGATGTTGGAGTGGAGCTGAAAATGGATTATAACACTGCCATCTAGTGGTCAGAGGTTTAAACAACACACACTGATTCACTTTCTGTCAGGAATTGATATTGATACAGATATTGATACTGTGTTTTTGAGAATCGATACAGCATCACTAAACATAATATCCCGATATTCCATATTTTTAACTATTTTTTACACCCCTAGTATTTAATAGTTTACGTGTAAACATTAGTTACATACAGTAGTTCAGTGGTTCAGTTGTGTTGTGTTTAAACCCCTGAACACCAGAGAGCAGTGTTCAGTCTAATATCAGCCATTGGACTCCTCCACGCCAACATAAACAAGTAGCATAAGGGTGCACTATTAAAGAACCTATTTATATGTTGGTGTGTTTTTGTTGTGCTATGACAGTTGTAGGGGTGTTAGAAAATATTGAAATATCGGGATATTATGTTTAGTGATACTGTATCGATTCTCAAAAACACAGTATCTATATACAAATTCAGACAGTGAATCTTTGTGTGTTGTGTTTAAAACTCTGACCACTAGATGGCAGTGTTATAATCCATTTTTAGCTCCACTCCAACATTAACAAGCAGCACAAGGGCGCAATGCTATTGTAAGCATAACCTGTTTATATAGTGGTGTGTTTTAATAGTAGGATTTGAAAAATCGCAATATATCACTTTGCTTACAGTATCGCAATATATTGTGATATATTGAATCGTGACTGCTGTATTGCGATGTTTATTGTATCGGCAGGTTCTTGCCAAAACACAGCGCAGGACTGTTGTCCGAATATTATATTTTATAAATGGTATTTGATATATGGCCTTGTTTACAGTATCACAGTAAACTGAATCGTAACCCTCGTATCACGATATGTATTGTATCGCCAGGTTCTTGCCTATGCACAGTCCTAGTAGCATAACTGATGGTGGCCGTCAGGTGTGGTTTTGCTTCTTTGTGTGTTTGTGTTTCTTTTTTTCTGCTGAGTAATAAGTGTGCCCCCCCCCCCATTTGTCAAAATTGGGGGGCTTAAACAACACAAACTGGTTGACCAGTACTGGCAGTAAACGCTACCTGTTGCTGTCTCTGACTTCAGCTGTGTTTGGCCGTGCGTCCTCTGGCTCTCACTCCTGCAGCTGATCTGAGGTGTGTGGCTGATATCGTGTGCTCGGGCGGCTCTTTGTAGATGGTGTTAAAACCGGGAGTGTGTTTTGTGGAGTGCAGCGAGTCGGAGGATGAAAAGCAGGCGGCTGCATTAAAGGCGCTGCAGGCGGGTCCGCCGGCTCCATTGTTCACAGGGGTGGGAGTCAGAGCCCCTTCTGTACAGGCACGACTAAATATCACAGCCTTTTCAGTACAGCAGCCCGAAGACCAGAGAACCACTGAGTCTCACTCAGACAGAGGCCAGCCGGCAAAATCCCCCCTGCTCCTCACTCTGCTCCTCACTCTGCTCCTCACACTGCTCCTCACTCTGCTCCTCACTCTGCTCCTCACACTGCTCCTCACTCTGCTCCTGACTCTGCTCCTCACTCTGCTCCTCACTCTGCTCCTCACTCTGCACCTCACTCTGCTCCTCACTCTGCTCCTCACTCTGCTCCTCACTCTGCTCCTCACTCTGCTCCTCACACTGCTCCTCACTCTGCTCCTGACTCTGCTCCTCACTCTGCTCCTCACTCTGCTCCTGACTCTGCACCTCACTCTGCTCCTCACACTGCTCCTCACTCTGCTCCTCACTCTGCTCCTGACTCTGCTCCTCACACTGCTCCTCACACTGCTCCTCACACTGCACCTCACACTGCTCCTCACACTGCTCCTCACTCTGCACCTCACACTGCTCCTCACACTGCTCCTCACACTGCACCTCACACTGCTCCTCACTCTGCTCCTCACACTGCTCCTCACTCTGCTCCTCACTCTGCACCTCACACTGCTCCACACTCTGCTCCTCACTCTGCTCCTCACTCTGCTCCTCACTCTGCTCCTCACTCTGCTCCTCACTCTGCTCCTCACACTGCTCCTCACTCTGCTCCTCACACTGCTCCTGACTCTGCTCCTCACTCTGCTCCTCACACTGCTCCTGACTCTGCTCCTCACTCTGCACCTCACACTGCTCCTCACACTGCTCCTCACACTGCTCCTCACACTGCACCTCACACTGCTCCTCACTCTGCAGACTCTTTCTTCTTTCTTTAACTCCCTCTCTCCATCTTTCTTTCTCCTTCTGTCTCTCTTGTTCCCTTCTCTCTCTCTCCCTCTCCCCCTCTCTCTCTTTCTCTTTTTCTCATTCTCTCTATCTCTCCCCTCTCTCTCTGAATCACTGAATCTCTCTTTCTCTTTCTCTCTCTCACCATCTCTCTCTCTCTCTCTCTCTCTCTCTCTTTCTCCTGTCTCTCTCTCTCCTTCTCTCTCTCACCATCTCTCTCTCTCTCTCTCTCTTTCTCCTGTCTCTCTCTCTCCTTCTCTCTCTTTCTTAATCTATTTTGCTCTGAATCTTTTTACTTTCTATTTTTTATTTTGTTTTTCTCTTTCTTTCTCTTCTCTTTTACCTTCAGCTTGTTTTTGTCTCCGAATCTCTCTTCCTGACCTTCTCTTTTCTCTTTTGTTTTCTATCCTTTTCTCATCCCTGATTCTTTCTTTCTTTTTCTTTCTTTCTTTCTTTCTTTCTTTCTTTCTTTCTTTCTTTCTTTCTTTCTTTCTTTCTTTCTTTCTTTCTTTCTTTCTTTCTTTCTTTCTTTCTTTCCCCCCCACCCCCTTCCCCCTGAGAGCGTCCCTCCTGTACTGTTTACATCACTATGGTAACTCTGCGTCGGCTGAGTCTGGGTGGAGTGTGTGTTATTAGTGAATCACAGACGCTGAGAGCAGGACCTCCTCCTGACGGTGGGCTTTCACTGAGGTGTGCGTTTATTGAATGCTTGCTCTGCTCAGCCGCTCCGGACTCGCAGCCCCCGGCCTTTAATCTACGCAACTGACTTAATGATTTTCTGCCAAACGTCATCCATCTTCCCCCGTATCCAGCACGGAGAATAATAGAATAAGCCCTGATCTATAAAAAGAGCTTTCCTGCAGCCCCCCGTTCTGTGGAAACTGCATTAGCCTCCCTTCATTCCTCTCTGAAGTGCTTAGTCTGCCTCCATTCCTCGCCGAGCGGAGAGAAGTGCTTAGTCTGCCTCCATTCCTCGCCGAGCGGAGAGAAGTGCTGAAGAACAGGACGCTGAGGAAGCGAGTCTGCACCCGCAGGAAGCTGCTCCCATGACGTCACCCCAGCAGAGATATCTAGAACAGAGACTGGCTCACTAACAGCAGTGGAGTGCCTCAGTCCTGCAGCCTGTAAACCTGGTCATCACACTGGTCTCGCCCTTGATCTGGAAGGTGTTTGCCTAAACACAAGGTGATAAGTGTAATCATTCAGATTGTAGATTGCAGTGCACTGGAGGAACCGTAATGAACTTTTTTTTTTTTTTTTTTTTTTTTAAATGCTCACCGCTAAATTTGACCTCCTAAATTTAACCCATCCATCAGCTAAACACCCGCATACAGTGAGAAAAATAAGTATTTGAACACCCTGGACTTTGCAAGTTCTCCCACTTAGAAATCATGGAGGGGTCTGACATAACCTCTCCTTTCTGAACTGGTTTAACTGGTCTGATTTTAACTGCACACTCACTGTACTGCTGTTTACATACAATACTGTTTACATACAATACTGTTTACATTCTCACAAAACATTATTGTTTACATTTGTTACTTGCAACTTGCACTTTATGGCTGCTGCTCTTTATACTTGCACATAAAAGCACACATAAATTAATAACTATAAAAATATTTTTATTTACTTCAACTTATTATACTTTGTATATTTTGTGTATATTATTTATTATTTCTTTTATTTGTTATCTTTATTGGTGAATGGAGGAACAGCAAAGTAAGAATTTCATTGTGTCTGTTCTGCTGTACATATGACAATAAAACTCTGAATCTTTTATCTTGGTACATGTCCACTGTGAAAGACATAATCTAAAAAAAAAAAATCTGGAAATCACAATGTATGATTTTTAAATAGTGTATTTGTGTCTTACTGCTGTAAATAAGTATTTGAACACCTGTTCAAATTTAATGTTAATATTTGGAACAGTAGCTTTGTTTGCAATTAGTTTTCCACCAGGTTTGCACACACTGGCTACGTTTACATGCAGCCTGATTATCCGTTAATAATCCAATTAATAGCTAAATCGGAGTAGAATACGTCCATGTATACACCTCAATCTGAATAGACTAGTCCGATTGAGGTCATTCTGATTAAAATCTGATTGAAGGAGATCTTGTAAGTAATCTGTTTACTAAAAGAATAATAGCCATGTAATTACAATTAGAACAGAACTAGAATATGTGTTTGCACACAGCAGAATTTGACATTTAACCCATCCGTGTAGTGAAAGACCCACTAGTGAACATATACACTAGGGGGCATTAAGCACACATGTCCGGAGCGGTGGACACCCCTATCCACGGCGCCCGGGGAGCAGTTGGGGGTTAGGTGCCTTGCTCAAGGGCATATCTGGGGGATCGAACCGGCGACCTTCCGGTCACAAGACCGGATCCCTATCCTTCAGGCCACGACTGCCCCTGGATCCGATTACATTCCCGATCAGAAAGTTTAAATACGCTCTGCGCCTGGACTGTAGCGTCATAGAGGATGTTTCCACATGGCGGGAGGTAAAACTGGTCTTCAGAAGAGACAAACTTCATGCTTCAAACCTTAAAAGATTAAAAAAAACTAGCAGGATGGACGGCCGTAAAGCTCACAGTAACGAGCTGTTCAGACGAGTATATGAGCAAATGAACGACGGTGGATTTACACGAACTATAGAGCAAATTAAAACAGATGGAAGTTTCTCAGATCGGAGGATTACAAAGCTAAAAACCTGAACGGCTAAAGCAGCTCCGCTCCGTCCACTTCCCCGTTTTACGAAATTATCGATGAATTCACGGGAGATCGACCCAAAGCTAACACGAATGAAAACGGTGTTGCAGGACGTCTTCCTCTCGCCTCTTCTTTAATAAATACTTGTGAAATATGTTTTTCTGAGTCTGCTGTAATTCTGAAGCAGTTAAAAACACGAGCGTCAAATGAAAACTCAGGTAACTTACTTCTGCCCGTCTCACTCTGACTAAAATATAAGACTTTTACAAGCACGTTTTTAAATAATTCAATATATTGTTTATTATCGTTATCCACAAAATTACAGAAAATATCCAGATATACATTTTTGTCAATATGGCAACCCAGCTAGCGTTAGTGTGGGCTGCCTATTGCCTATTCGGTATACCAAATATTACTGGTACAGCGTCCACTAGTTCTGTTCTGAACACACCTGGTTGGTCTCCTCTGTTAATTACCTGGCTCTTCATGAGCTGGTTCAGGTGTACTTCATTGAGAACAGCATGAACAAAAAACTCCGGGACCACAGCCGAATGTAGGACGTCATGATTTTCCATCAGATCTTCGCCTCAAGTTGCTTCTCCTGACGAACGAGCAAGATAGGAAAACTGCTCCTGTGGGTTTCCATCATGGCTAGCGGGCTAGAACAGATCGTCTGGTAGTTTGAGTCAGACAGATTGGACGTGCTCTGTTTTTTCAAACTTTTGAATTTCATCAATGAAAATCAATTCAGGTTCAGGTCCTGCAAGTAATTTATGATTTATAGTTCAGTTCATTTGGCTCTAGCACAGCCCTGACGCTGCTGGGACATATGTATGAAAACAGATTGTAATAAATAAATAAATAACTAAATAAATAAATAAATAAATAATCCCATTTTATACTTTTTTTAAGGATTTTTCTGAATGATGTCAGCAAGTTAGTGTAACCAGGATTCATTTCTTCCATTAATCTGTATCATTGCAGGTCCTGTATAATTGTCCAGCCAAGCCTTCTCCAGTCCTGTAGTAGACTTAGTAGTCATAATGTGAGATTTAGACAATCAGATTTAGACCAGCCAGCAGTTTGACCAGCCAAAATATATATTTGGGGTCCAAAGCTGGTAGGCTTGTACCTCAATCAGGAACAGTGGCCTGAAACTGTGCTGGGTTATTTTTGTAGATAGCAGTGCCGCGTCAGAAGCCATCGAAATGAGATTGAACACGGTTTAAGTGCTAATTGGTATACATTAGAGATGGACCAACAGCGTTTTTGAGGCCGATTCCGATCAACGATCACTTTTCAGCATGATTGGCCGATAGCCGATACCGATAGAGGGCGGGATATACGCCCCGGCAGGGCTACCTGTAGTTATTAGCAGAAGCAAGTCATGAAACGTGGTCTAAACTGGTTTATTACCATTTTTAACAAGCTCATATGAAACAACATAATATTTTTAACTAAATTAACAGTAAATAAACAAAGTAAATCAAACAAATATCCTCAATACTGCAATCATTACATTTAGACCCTTAATTTAAAACTAAAAAAGCTAATTAAATAAATACAGTAAAAACTGCAGTCATTAAACGCAGACTCTGTTATTTTAAACTAAAACTGTAATCATTAAATGTAGAATATTGAATTGTTGCTGCTGTTCTGTTCGTACCGGTCAGATCTGGTCTGTATGGTGTTCTGGGTTGTTTGTTTTGTGTTAGCTGTGCGTGCTAGCTCTGCTGTTTGCTGATACTCACTGTATTCAGCTGCGTACAGTGCTGTATCAGATTGTTTCCGTTACATACGGTAAAACACTGCCAGGAAAATAAAAGAGTATGTATTTCCACCTAGTGGTTCAGATAGGAATTGCAGGGAGGGGTTTCTCGTCTTCCTGGATGAAACACTAGCTGGAAATACAGAAATTAGGCTCATTAGTTTAACGCCATCGATCGGCTCTCAGGATCGGCTAAATTGGAGAAATATCGGCCGATCACATATTTTGATAAAAAAAACGGCCGATACCGATACATAGCCGATCGATCCTTCCATCTCTACTATACATACATTTTCATTGCTTCTTAGCTACATTAGCTTCATAGCTTCAGTATAAAACTAGACAGACACCAGGCATGTCTTGGCTGATGAACTACATGTGCAGTCAGTGTAAACCCGTCTAAACTCCAGTTCCAGCCTCGCTTTACTGTCTGAGAGAAGTGGCTCTGCGGCTCTGTGTCATCATCATAGCTGTGGTTCTGGACTCATGGCTGGAGCTCAGCTCTCTCCTTCCTGCAGGCTCCCGTACGGGTGTCAGGGTAATTACTGCAGTCTCCAGCAGAGCGGGCTTCCCTCAGAGCAGCCCATGGGAAGAGAGCTCAGCAGCCTCCATTAGATCAGAGTCTCTGATTCGCTTAAGTCAGCCTGACTCCGTTGCAGGTCAGGCTTAAGTAGAGGAGCTCAGAGTGCTGTAGACCCTTGTAATGCTTGTGTGTGTGAGATCTGATGTTGGATATATTGTGTTGCGGTGTTACCCATGTAAACGTTGCCATGGTGATTGCTGCCTGTGTGCAGACCACTCTTTGATCCTAAAACATACTTTGAGCACATGCAGGTTTCTGTTGTTATCGTTCAGCTGACAGCTCACGTCTCGAGATGCTCCAGTTATACACTGTCAGATTGATAAGAAGATTGATTTCAATCATCCATCCATCCATTATCTTCCACTTTAACCCACTAGTCAGGTTTATGGGGGGTGGGGGGCAATCCCAGCGTCATCAGGTGAAGGCGGGGTACCCCGTGAACAGGTCTCCAGTCCATCGCATTGTCCACACACTCTCACACCTACGGGCAGTTTAGAGTGGCCGATGATTTCTATCATTATTATGATTATTAATTAATTAATTAATGTATTTATTTATTTATAATACACATATGCTTAAGGTCCCCTTCTTGTACAACAAAAGAAAAAAAGAAAAACAAAACACTGTTTAGGATAAGTAGGGGCGGGAACACCTCTATCAGTTCTGAAGGTGCCGCAGATCTCACCAGCACCCTGAAGGTAAGCTACCGGGGGGAGATGTTGGGACACATCTTATATTTGTTTTGTTTTTGTTCTAATATCTCCAACTCGGCAAGTAAATGGAAATTAGAGTTTTTTTGAGGCCGATAGCTGATACTGATTGAGGGCGGGGCTATATGCCGCGGCAGGGCTACATGTTATTAGTGCAAGCAAGTCATGAAACTGGTCTAAACTGGTTTATTATCATTTTTAACGAGCTCATATAAAACAGTATAATATTTGTAACTAAATTAGAAGTTGGTCTATGTGGGAGTAAACCGGTTGATACAGCGACATCTGAAAAGTATCTCTACTAGGAACAGCAGAGCGTAGATCCAGGTGGAACATTAAGCAGCAGAATGAACGTCTTCTACAGCCGAGAAGAGCTGCTTATCTAGAACTATAAACTCAATCACTCTGGCTGTGGTTCTTTAGCTCTCTGGCTGTTTCTGCTGCTGTTCTGTTCATACCGGTCAGATCTGGTCTGTATGGTGTTCTGGGTTGTTTGTTTTGTGTTAGCTGTGTGTGCTAGCTCTGTTGTTTACTGATACTCACTGTGTTCAGCTGTGTGGTGTCTCTGAAGTGCTGTATCAGATTATTAGTGTTAAATGTCTTTGTCTTGGTTCCCGCAAAAGATTCGGATTTTACTAATTTTACAGATGTTATAAACTGCCCTGGACGAGTCTGAGTCACATACGGTAACAAACTGCCAGACGGACGATGTTTTCTTTCCGTATATGCGGTGAATGCTTAAACTTTTCTTGCGAGGCCGCTGCTTTAGTCAGTCTGTGGAAAATGAAAGGGTATGTATTTCCACCTAGTGGTTCAGCCAGGAATTGCAGGGAGCTGGCCGGAAAGGGTTTCACGCAGGTCTCCTAGATGAAACGCTAGCTGTAAATACAGAAATTAGACTAATGTGTTTAACGTCTTTGATCAGCTCTCGAGATCGGCTAAGTTGGAGAAATATCGGCCGATCACTGATCACATATTTTGATTTAAAATCGGCCGATACCGATACATAGCTGATCGATCCTTCCCTCTATGTGATATCATGTACTAGAAGATGAAGCAGAACATCAGCTGCCAATTGAAACCCTTTATGTCTGTACTTGCTGCTGAACCGTAACTAATAGGACACGTTAATGTACGTCTATGGGGGCCAATTTAACAAAACAAACATTCTCATGTATGTGTGTTCAGTGTGTGAGTTGATTGTGTGTACCTGTGCCTGTTTGTGTGAGTGTGTTGTGAGTGTAAATGTGAGGCAGGCAGTGTAGTGTTTGGCACAGATGGCCTCTCAGTGAGCCGCTCCTCTTTCTACTGATACACACCTGTGTGTGTGTGTGTGTGTGTGTGTGTGTGTGTGTGTGTGTGTGTGTGTGTGTGTGTGTGTGTGTGTTTCAGGCCTCCTGCAGTGACTCAGTGTGCACAGACAACACAAATGCACACACACACACACACACTCATCAGTTTGTTACAATTACAACAGCTGTTTTCTTAATACTGTTGTGTTAGAAGAAAGAGTACTGAGTGCAGATGTGCAGGTATAAGTGTGCAACAAAAAAATCTAACTAGAAACAATCAATTAAACAGACAATAGATACAGTAACAGACAGGACAGAGCAGCCCTGACACAGCACTCGTTTCTAAACATGAGGCAGTGGTTGACAGGGTGACTGGGGTAGTACTAGGGTGACTGGGGTAGTACTAGGGTGACTGAGGTAGTACTAGGGTGACTGGGATAGTACTAGGGTTACTGTGGTTGTACTAGGGTTACTGAGGTAGTACAAGGGTTACTGGGGTAGTACTAGGATGACTGGGATTGTACTAGGGTTATTGAGGTAGTACTAGGGATACTAGGATAGTACTAGGGTTACTGGAGTAGTACTGGGGTTACTGAGGTAGTACTAGGGTGACTGAGGTAGTAACAGGGTTACTGGAATAGTACTAGGGTGACTGGGGTAGTAACAGGGTTACTGAGGTAGTAACAGGGTTACTGGGATAGTAGTAGGGTTACTAAGGTAGTACTTGGGTTACTGAGGTAGTACTAGGGTGACTGAGGTAGTAACAGGATTACTGGGATAGTACTAGGGTTACTGAGGTAGTACTAGGGTTACTGAGGTAGTAACAGGGTTACTGGAATAGTACTAGGGTGAATGGGGTAGTGCTAGGGTTACTAAGGTAGTAACAGGGTTACTGGGATAGTACTAGGGTTACTGAGGTAGTACTAGGGTTACTGAGGTAGTAACAGGGTTACTGGAATAGTACTAGGGTGACTGGGGTAGTGCTAGGGTGACTGAGGTAGTAACAGGATTACTGGGATAGTACTAGGGTTACTGAGGTAGTACTAGGGTGACTGAGGTAGTAACAGGATTACTGGGATAGTACTAGGGTTACTGAGGTAGTACTATGGTGACTGAGGTAGTGCTAGGGTTACTGGAGTAGTACTAGGGTTACTGAGGTAGTAACAGGGTTACTGGAATAGTACTAGGGTGACTGGGGTAGTGCTAGGGTTACTGGAGTAGTACTAGGGTTACTGAGGTAGTAACAGGGTTACTGGAATAGTACTAGGGTGACTGGGGTAGTGCTAGGGTTACTGAGGTAGTGCTAGGGTTGCTGAGGTAGTGCTAGGGTTACTGAGGTAGTACTAGGGTTACTGAGGTAGTAACAGGGTTACTGGGATAGTACTAGGGTTACTGAGGTAGTACTAAGGTGACTGAGGTAGTACTAGGGTTACTGAGGTAGTACTATGGTGACTGAGGTAGTGCTAGGGTTACTGAGGTAGTACTAGGGTGACTGGGGTAGTGCTAGGGTTACTGAGGTAGTGCTAGGGTTACTGAGGTAGTAACAGGGTTACTGGGATAGTACTAGGGTTACTGAGGTAGTAACAGGGTTACTGGGATAGTACTAGGGTGACTGAGGTAGTACTAAGGTGACTGAGGTAGTGCTAGGGTTACCGAGGTAGTACTAGGTTTGCTAGGATAGTACTAGGGTGACTGAGGTAGTAACAGGGTGACTGAGGTAGTACTAGGGTTACTAGGATAGTACTAGGGTTACTGAGGTAGTACTAGGGTGACTGGGGTAGTAACAGGGTGACTGAGGTAGTACTAGGGTAACTGGGGTAGTACTAGGTAGAGATAGGAGTAAACAAAGTAAACACAGTTGTCAGCAGCAATGTTTCAGAGTAAGTAAGGCATCAAAAGAGGCATGTGTGTGTGTGTGTGGGGGGGGGATATGTGTGTTCAAATAAATAATAAAAAATGGTGATACATGTTTTTCTCTGGACAGTCATATTTATATTAATCATTGTTGGGAGTTTTACCCTAAGATGTTTGTGGGTGTGGCACGGTTTGCTTGCTTGGGTGGGAACCCCAGCCTGGGTAATACCCCCCAACCATAAACATAAACTCACTAGATTAGGCCTCAGTTTCTATTTAACCCTTAAATCTCTTTTCTGCTGTCTAATCTGCTCCTCACCCGATTTCTCTAATTTAATATCTGATATGTGAAGAACATGATCTAACAATTCAAGCAAGTAAACGGACTAATAGAGACATCAGTAAGATAAAACCCATGAGCTTCACTATTGCTCTGATGAAAGAAATCAGTAATAAGTGCTTACAAAGCCCAAATGCAATCTCATCACAGAGAGTCCACAGAAAACACCACACAGTCTGGATCTACACGCTGAACGTGGTGAAGTGATTCTGGTGTTGCCAGCAGGACTCGGATTTGAAGGAGCTCTTTTGTTTCTCCTTGACGGGTTCATGTGGTTAATGTTTACAGGCTCTAGACTTCTAAAACACGTGTTGCTTAGAGACGCGTATGAGATCTGAACACTGTATGAATTTAGTACATATGGATAAGGCCCTGAAACGCACGGGGCCCAGCTCTATGCCTCTCTCTTTAGCACAGGAGACTGTTCTGCAGGGCTCTGAGGAGTTTTGTACTGCTCTGTGTGTTTTGCTTTGTGGCAGGGTTGTTTTGACTGGAGAACAGTGGCGGCGCGATGACCTGTTAACACTTAAGCACCGGCTTGGGTTCTTTCTTCCTCTTTTTTTCCTTTTTGCCTCTACATTTCTTTCTCTCTCTCTCCACACACTAATTCTCTTGGCTGTCAACACTTTCTCAATGCAGTTGCTGTTGAACTGATACCAGTACAGTATCTTTGAGTGAGGCCAATAATGGCACTTGAACGATGCTGATACTTGATGTTAGTCCAGGTTGTTATTGAGGGAGCGAATGTTAGAGAGACATACGTAAGGAACTGCTGGACTCTTGACATAATGATAGCCCTTAGCATAGCATGCTATTATATAGGGCTGCACCTAATGCTTAATTTGATAATCGATTAATCTAACGATTTTTTTTTTTGATTAGTTGATTAGTTGATTAAATATATATATATATATATATATATATATATATATACACACACACACTACTGCTCAAAAGTTTAGGATCACTTTTTACTTTTTTTAGGATCAATTCATTTCATGCAATTCGCAAACAATACTGTCCATTTCACAATTAATGTAAGTGTATCAGATGATTTTTAAAGAATAAAAATGTTTGTATTAAAGTCTATTTTTGTATAGAGGCTTATTTTGCATATAGTCCTATTATCAGCAATTCTCAGTCCTCTGTCTAAATCTCCTGGTACGACCACCAATCCAAGTTAAGGATGTTGTTGGACTAATTGGTTGTTAGGACACTCTTGCTCAATTGTGATGCACAGCTGAAAAACATTCTACTAATAAGTGAGTATAAAAGGGAACAACATTCTAGGTTAGTTTAGTATCTGAAGATCAGCAGTTGATGACTTGCTGACCGACTCACAATGACCAGAAAGAAACAACTTTCTTTAGAGACCCGTCAGTCCATTGTTGTGTTAAGGAAGAAGATACTCCATTAAAACAAGAACATTTCACTGTGATCCCAAACTTTTGAGCGGTAGTGTGTATATATATATATATATATATATATATATATATATATATATATATATATATATATATATATATATATATATATATATATATATATATATGTATTAAATGGTTAAGAGTCTACGTTCTGACTTGACATATATAGGCACAAATGACACATAGCCTACACGCCTCGCTCACGCTAAATTGGACAGTTTGTGGTCTATATATTTTGGCACAGAGTCTTTTGAGACCCTACATGTGTTTTAAAGCTCCCGCGGTATCGAGCCTTAGGGATCTACACTGGACGATTAAGAAATGGTTAGCAATGCTTAGACCAGTGACACCTGTGCGTCCACCAACCCAGCCTGCGTATGTATGTACAAAACTAAGGCAGAGTCTGACACTCGGAGATGTAGCATTAGTGAATAAGACACACCTGTAAAACAAATGACTTGAGAAGTTTTGCTGAGCCAGAGAAGCTGCTGGGAGCTCACATGCTCACAAAAACTCCACAGGTTTATCTGTATGTATAGAATATACTGTTCAGTTCTGTTTTACACAATAAACATCATATACATATATTTAAGTTATCAAATATTATTCTCATTACTAATTATATAGTAGTAAAATACTAGTCTCTCACTCAGAGCAGTCAGGCAGCTTTTTATTACATGTGTCAACACTCCCTGTGTTTGTCCTGCCACACTTTAAAACTTCTGGAAAAGCTTATTTCCTTCTGCGCTCTAATGTCTGCACAGCTGGGCTCTGTTGATAATTCACTATTGATTAAATTTAATATCACAGCCTTTTACAAATGCGTTAATGCACCACTGTATCTGATGATGTTTGAGTTTATTAATGCTAAAAGAATGTCCCTGACCAGCAGCTATTAGTGCACTGTTTTATATCTACAATCATTGTACATTATATAAATAAGAAACCTTATGAGTAAAACAATAAGAATTAAATTATATGACCTCCACTTACCACTTATGTATATTAAATATATAAAATTATTTCCAAAATATGTTTAAAACAGCAACTCTCTCTCTCTCTCTCTCTCTCTCACTCTATATATATATATATATATATATATATATATATATATATATATATATATATATATATATATATATATATATATATATATATATATATATATATATATATATAGAAGAAGAGCAAGTCTGTGTACATCAGCATCAAATGAGTAGAACCTAGCCTGCATCAGTTTAAGAGAGTTTACTGAAACAGAATACTCCGAGCTGGCTGAAAAGAGGCACGTTGTTCTGAACTACAGGTTTACTGCGGTTTACTCACTCGGCTCAGCTTTTGTTATTTTCTGCCTTGAATGTGTTTCATTAGATCGTGATGCATGACACTGGCGTCACTAGTGAGCTCAGTTTTATACGTCTTACTGGAACTGGTCTTTATAGAGGATGTTAAAGTGGTAAAGTGTTTCCATACTGGTTTTCAGTCACGCATGATCCTGGACTGTGTACTGTCTGCCATCTGGTTTCCCTCTTTCAGACAAGTGATGTAAATGGGAAACACAAACACCATCATGGCAGCTAATCGATTGCAAGATTTGTTGCCAATGATCCGTTGCTAACAATAATGATACACACACACACACACACACACACACACACACACACACACACACACACACACACACACACACACACACACACACACACACACATATATCGTCGCTGCCCAGTTAAAACCAGATATTTCTATTCGGTTTTCATTGTTCTGCATGATGTGAACTCCACTGTTGTGCTTTATATTGTATCATAATTTTATCGGACCAGTAAAATTGAACTTTTAAAAATACTAACACTGTTTTTTTGTACCTTTACATTAACCCACATGGACAGTGAGATATATGGGTGTGCATGTATATATATATATATATATATATATATATATATATATATATATATATATATATATATATATACACTACCAGTCAAACGTATGTATGTATGTATGAATGTATGTATGTATGAATGTATAGGGCTGGGCGATAAAATGATACCGATATTTATCGCAAAATAAAGTTTCTTCGATAGAACTATAAGACGTAGTTGATAGAATTAAGTTCCGTCCATGTTTTGAGAGACAACACAAATAGCCAATGAGAATGAGAATAGCGCCGCCCCAAACCAATCAGGTGACTGAACTAGCGTTCCAGCCGTTTCATGTTTGGTTGAAGCGACAGTCACTGTCGAGCAGAGAGAATAAAATAAGAGAAAATAACAGAAAACGTTAAACTACTACTGAAAGAAACATGTTACACGTGTTAATAATCTTAAAATAATCTGCTTAAATAAGAACAACTAGTAAACAGGTTTTACTAGTTTTTATTCTCTCTGCTCGACTGTGACGCCTGAAGTAACCAGATCATCACGTAGGTTAAGCTGCCGCTACGTCTACACTCTGCGCTGTGTCGCTTCAACCAAACATGAAACGGCTGGAACGCTAGTTCAGTCACCTGATTGGTTTGGGGGCGGCACTATTCTCATTCTCATTGGCTATTTGTGTTGTCTCTCAAAACATGGATGGAACTTAATTCTATCAACTACGTCTTATAGTTCTATCGAGGAAACGTTATTTTGCGATAATTATCGGTATCGTTTTATCGCTCAGCCCTATACATTCATACATACATACATACATACATACGTTTGACTGGTAGTGTATATATATATATATATATATATATATATATATATATATATATATATATATATATATATATATATAGGTAAGGGAAACCTATAAATTTAGAAGAACACATATAAACTAAGAGACTTAATATAAAAATATATAATCACTGTCCAAAAAAAACCCCTCCTTACATTAACGTACACTAACAGTTACAAATGCTTTTGGCCTCTCCTGGAAAGTTCCTATTTAGGACATGTTTTTATTTAAACAGTTATGACAGAGCAAAGCCTCCTGCACTGTAAGCAGCATTGGACGGCTATTTCACTTTAAGGTGTGGCAGAATAAATAAATGATAGATAGATAGAGAGATAGATCAATCTTTATATATCCCTTTGGGGGGGCTTCCCTTTGGGAAATTAAGATTCCAGCAGCAGCAGCAGCATCATTATAGCACAGACAAGTGAACAATAATGAATAATATAGAAAAATATAAAGAATATATGAAAAGTTGGTGTGAGAGATATTGCACTTGTTAACTGTTATTGTTATCTGCTTCTGTGTTGTGGTCAGGCTACTGCTACTGCTCCTTCCCATCCTCTGCCCTCCTGTTACCCCTACCCCCCCGCAGAGAGGAGCTGTACAGTCTGATGAAATGAGGGACGAAGCAGTTTCTAAGTCTATCGGTTCTGCACTTGGGACTACACTTGATTACACTGATTAGAGGGAGAATAAATAAAGGGACGAGGGAGAGTGTTGAGACATACTATAGAGATGGAAAGATTGATCGGCTATGTATCTGTATCAGCAGATTTGGAATCAAAGTATGTGATCGGTGATCGGCCGATATTTCTCCAATTTAGTCGATCCCGAGAGCCGATCGATGGCGTTAAACTAATGAGCCTAATTTCTGTATTTCCAGCTAGCGTTTCATCCAGCATGAGGAGAACCCCCTCCGGCCAGCTCCCTGCAATTCCTATCTGAACCTCTAGGTGGAAATACATGCCCTTTCATTTTCAACAGACTGACTAAAGCAGCGGCCTCGCGAGAACAGCATGTGCTGATAGAAAGCGTGTCGTCCGTCTGGCAGTGTTTTACCGTATGTGA
>CM038705.1:44483621-44486121 GCA_021613375.1 Megaleporinus macrocephalus
AGGGAGGGAGAGAGGGAGGAATAGAGGGAGGGAGAGGGAGGAATAGAGGGAGGGAGAGAGAGAGGAATAGAGGGAGGGAGAGGGAGGAATAGAGGGAGGGAGAGGGAGGAATAGAGGGAGGGAGAGAGAGAGGAATAGAGGGAGGGAGAGAGAGAGGAATAGAGGGATAGAGAGAGAGAGGAATAGAGGGATAGAGAGAGAGAGGAATAGAGGGATAGAGAGAGAGAGGAATAGAGGGATAGAGAGAGAAGAATAGAGGGATAGAGAGAGAGAGGAACAGAGGGATAGAGAGAGAGGAATAGAGGGATAGAGAGAGAGGAATAGAGGGATAGAGAGAGAGAGGAATAGAGGGAAGGAGAGAGAGAGGAATAGAGGGATAGAGAGAGAGGAATAGAGGGATAGAGAGAGAGAGGAATAGAGGGATAGAGAGAGAGAGGAATAGAGGGATAGAGAGAGAGGAATAGAGGGATAGAGAGAGAGGAATAGAGGGATAGAGAGAAAGAGGAATAGAGGGATAGAGAGAGAGAGGAATAGAGGGATAGAGAGAGAGAGGAATAGAGGGATATAGAGAGAGAGGAATAGAGGGATAGAGATAGAGGGATAGAGGGAGGGAGAGAGAGAGGGATAGAGGGAGGGAGAGAGAGAGGGATAGAGGGAGGGAGAGAGAGAGGGATAGAGGGAGGGAGAGAGAGAGGAATAGAGGGAGGGAGAGAGAGAGGACTAGAGGGGTAGATAGAGAGAGAGAGGAATAGAGGGATAGAGAGAGGAATAGAGGGATAGAGAGAGAGGAATAGAGGGATAGAGAGAGAGGAATGGAGGGAGGGATAGAGAGAGAGGATAGAGGGATAGAGAGAGAGAGGAATAGAGGGATAGAGAGAGAGAGGAATGGAGGATAGAGAGAGAGGAATAGAGGGATAGAGAGAGAGGAATAGAGGGATAGAGAGAGAGGAATAGAGGGATAGAGAGAGGAATAGAGGGATAGAGAGAGAGAGGAATAGAGGGATAGAGAGAGAGGAATAGAGGGATAGAGAGAGAGGAATGGAGGGAGGGATAGAGAGAGAGGAATAGAGGGAGGGAGAGAGAGAGAGAGAGGAATAGAGGGATAGAGAGAGAGGAATGGAGGGATAGAGAGAGAGGAATAGAGGGATAGAGAGAGGAATAGAGGGATAGAGAGAGAGGAATAGAGGGAGAGAGAGAGAGAGAGGGGAATAGAGGGATAGAGAGAGAGGAATGGAGGGATAGAGAGAGAGGAATAGAGGGATAGAGAGAGAGGAATGGAGGGATAGAGAGAGAGGAATAGAGGGATAGAGAGAGAGGAATAGAGGGATAGAGAGAGAGAGAGAGAGAGAGGAATAGAGGGATAGAGAGAGAGGAATAGAGGGATAGAGAGAGAGGAATAGAGGGAGGAAGAGAGAGAGGAATAGAGGGAGGGAGAGAGAGAGGAATAGAGGGAGGGATAGAGAGAGGGATAGAGAGAGAGGAATAGAGGGATAGAGAGAGAGAGAGAGAGGAATGGAGGGATAGAGAGAGAGGAATAGAGGGATAGAGAGAGGAATAGAGGGATAGAGAGAGAGGAATAGAGGGATAGAGAGAGAGGAATGGAGAGAGGGATAGAGAGAGAGGAATAGAGGGATAGAGAGAGAGGAATAGAGGGATAGAGAGAGAGGAATAGAGGGATAGAGGGAGGAAGAGAGAGAGGAATAGAGGGAGGGAGAGAGAGAGGAATAGAGGGAGGGATAGAGAGAGGAATAGAGGGGTAGAGAGAGAGGAATAGAGGGATAGAGAGAGAGAGAGAGAGAGGAATAGAGGGATAGAGAGAGAGGAATGGAGGGAGGGATAGAGAGAGAGGAATAGAGGGAGGGAGAGAGAGAGAGAGAGGAATAGAGGGATAGAGAGAGAGGAATGGAGGGATAGAGAGAGAGGAATAGAGGGATAGAGAGAGGAATAGAGGGATAGAGAGAGAGGAATAGAGGGATAGAGAGAGAGAGAGAGAGAGAGAGAGGAATAGAGGGATAGAGAGAGAGGAATGGAGGGATAGAGAGAGAGGAATAGAGGGATAGAGAGAGAGGAATGGAGGGATAGAGAGAGAGGAATAGAGGGATAGAGAGAGAGGAATAGAGGGATAGAGAGAGAGAGAGAGAGAGAGAGAGGAATAGAGGGATAGAGAGAGAGGAATAGAGGGATAGAGAGAGAGGAATAGAGGGATAGAGAGAGAGGAATAGAGGGAGGAAGAGAGAGAGGAATAGAGGGAGGGAGAGAGAGAGGAATAGAGGGAGGGATAGAGAGAGGAATAGAGGGATAGAGAGAGAGGAATAGAGGGATAGAGAGAGAGAGAGAGAGAGGAATGGAGGGATAGAGAGAGAGGAATAGAGGGATAGAGAGAGAGGAATAGAGGGATAGAGAGAGAGGAATAGAGGGATAGAGAGAGAGGAATAGAGGGAGGAAGAGAGAGAGGAATAGAGGGAGGGAGAGAGAGAGGAATAGAGGGAGGGATAGAGAG
>CM038705.1:44491121-44501121 GCA_021613375.1 Megaleporinus macrocephalus
TGATCGGCGATCGGAATCGGTCTCAAAAACGCTGATTGGTCCATCTCTATTAGCAGTAAATAAACAAAGTAAATCAAACAAATATCTCCAAAACTGCAATCATTCAATTTAGATCCTTAATTTAAAACTTAAAAAGTTAGTTAAATAAATTCAGTAAAAACTATAGTTATTTTAAACTATTAACTAAAATCATTAAATGTAGAATATTGAATTGTTGCTGCTGTTCTGTTGGTACCGGTCAGATCTGGTCTGTAGGTGTTCTGGGTTGTTTGTTTTGTGTTAGTGTTAAATGTTTTTGTCTTGGTTTCCCAACGAGACACACTGATTTTACTAATTTGAAAAACGTCCTGGATGAGTCTGAGTCACATACGGTAACAAGCTGCCAGACGGACGCAACGCAAACTGTTCTCGCGAGGCTGCTGCTTTAGTCAGTCTGTCAGAAATGAAAGGGTATGTGTTTCCACCTGGTGGTTCAGATAGGAATTGCAGGGAGATGGCCGGAGAGGGTTTTAATGAAACGCTAGCTGGAAATACAGAAATTAGGCTCATTGGTTTAACGCCATCGATCGGCTCTCGGGATCAGCTATATTGGAGAAATATCAGCCGATCACATATTTAGATTAAAAATCGGCCGATACTGATACATATCCGATCAATCCTTCCATCTCTAGTTGAATCCTTTTAATTAAATCCATTTGTATGGTCACCTACTCTGCATGTATTCAGTCTGTCAGTTTGTTGGTGGTGTTTTTGAGACTATGTCACTCCTACACCTCGAGCTGAAGCAGGGGTCACTTCAGAGTCAGAGGGGGCTTTTCTTGGCCTTGTTATGTGATTGTCTGACAGCAGACTGTCTAGCACAGGTCTGGCTTGCGAGAGTAACACTGACCCAGCCAACGCTAACATCAGTTCTAGGCTGGAGGGCTATACCTGTATTTGATTGATGAGGCAATGCAGAGCTGTGCTCCAGCCTGTCACATCAACACATCAGTTACCAGTGATTTACAAAGTCCAGCCCACACGTTTTAAAGTGCTGTCAAAGCTATGAGAAGAACGGTCGGTACGGTGACTGAACAGTGATTAGCTTCTGGCTGCAGATTGCACAGTGTTTATGAAGCCCTGCTGGGAGACCACCTTCAACTCTGTAGGAGCGTGTGTCAGAGTTTCCACTGGGAGATTGGAGAGCTGGGCGCGGCGTCCAGGAATGATTCAGTTTGTGGGTAAAGTTCATAAACAGTTGATCTAAACGTCACCAAAAACACTGCAGTACTCATATTGACTGTTCCTGAGTACGTCCATCGCTTGCTGCTTCGCTCTATGCTGCTAAAGTGGTGACTGTGCTGCTATGCTGCTCTTAAATGAGAGCATTAGAAGAGCCCCCACACTTTTAAATCCAGACTGAAAACGTTCCAGTCTGCAACACATTTATCCTGTAATTTCACTAAATGTTAGTTTTTTTAAAGATGTCATTTCATTTTTATTTTTTTATTCTGAACTTTAAGCTTTGATTTAAATTATCTTAGTATTTTTTCTAAGATTTCTGAGACATGAGACATTTATATGCAGTTTTATCTAATCCTTTGGGCACTCTTGGTAAAATGACATGTTTTCTGCTGAGAACTCGCAGTTATTGTGGTTTTGTTTAAATTAACAAGAACTTAAAATGTGGCCTGTGCAAAATAAACAGAATAAATTAATAATAAATCATGTATGCCAATAAATATGTCGTATGCCAATTTGAGCTGTATACAATAATAATTCCATGTATGTACATTTGTATATGTATGTGTGTGTGTATGTATGTACATATGTATATGTATGTGTGTGTGTATGTATGTACATATGTATATGTATGTGTGTATGTGTATGTATGTATGTGTGTGTATGTATGTGTGTGTGTATGTATGTACATATGTATATGTATGTGTGTATGTATATATGTATATGTATGTATGTATGTGTGTGTATGTATGTACATATGTATATGTATGTGTGTATGTATATGTATGTATGTGTGTGTGTGTGTGTGTGTGTGTGTGTATGTATGTACATATGTATATGTATGTGTGTATGTATATATGTATATGTATGTATGTGTGTGTATGTATGTACATATGTATATGTATGTGTGTATGTATATGTATGTATGTGTGTGTGTGTGTATGTATGTACATATGTATATGTATGTGTGTGTGTGTGTATGTATGTACATATGTGTATGTGTGTATGTATGTTTGTATGTATGTATGTGTGTGTGTATGTGTATGTTTGTATGTTTGTATGTGTGTGTATGTATGTTTGTTTGTATGTATGTGTGTGTATGTGTTTGTATATGTATGTTTGTATGTATATATGTATATGTATATGTATGTGTGTATGTATATATGTATATGTATGTATGTGTGTGTGTATGTATGTACATATGTGTGTGTGTATGTATGTACATATGTATATGTATGTGTATATGTACATATGTATATGTATGTATGTGTGTGTGTATGTATGTACATATGTGTATGTGTGTTAATGTGTATGTGTGTGTATGTATGTTTGTATGTGTGTGTATGTATGTTTGTTTGTATGTGTGTGTGTGTATGTATATATGTATATGTATGTATGTGTGTGTGTATGTATGTACATATGTGTGTGTGTGTGTGTATGTATGTACATATGTATATGTATGTGTATATGTACATATGTATATGTATGTATGTGTGTGTGTATGTATGTACATATGTGTATGTGTGTTAATGTGTATGTGTGTGTATGTATGTTTGTATGTGTGTGTATGTATGTTTGTTTGTATGTATGTGTGTGTATGTGTATGTCTGTGTATGTATGAATGTTTGTATGTTTATTTGTATATATGTGTGTATATGTATGTGTGTATGTATGTATATAAATATATATTTGTGTATGTTTTTGTATGTATGCATGTATGTACATATGTATGTTTATACGTATGTATGTGTATGTTTGTGTGTTTATGTTTGTATATTTGTATGTATGTGTGTTGTTGTATGTATATGTGTGCGTGTGTATCTGTGTGTGTGTGTGTGTATGTTTGTGTGTATAAGTATGTTTATGTGTGTGCTTGTCTGTGTGTATGCGTGAGTGAGAGATGAAGAGAGATGAGAGGGGCTGTGATATATTGCTCAGTTATTCTTTACAGCAAATCCAAACACTATTTAGGGGCACCGGGGGTCTAAACAGTGTTGAGTGTTGTTGATGGAGCATAATGGCCAAACGTAGTGACTCAGCAAGCGTTTTATTAACAGGTACCTGCTGTATTCAACAGTGCAACAGTGATGATGAGGATGAAGATGATGATGAGGATGATGATGATGATGATCGTGGTGATGCCAATGATGATGATGATGTGGAAGTCTGTCATTTTTCCCCAGGCCTGGTTTTATTTCTGTTTAGAGAGGGAGAGTGGAGGTGAGAAAAAGATTAGAAGTGTGTCATCGTGCAGGCCAGAGCAGCTTTATTAGCCTCATCAGTGAATGTTTGGAAGGATCTTGTTCCTGCTGAGCTTCAGTGGAGTGTAGGAGTCCTGTTTTAGGTTTGAAAGCTCAGTCTGTAACAGCTCTGCTCCCATGGAGCTCAGTGCTGATGGAGCATAATAGACAAAATGTAGACAACACTATGGCATTTATTATATACCAAAAGACTGCCCTGCTGCCCCTGTAAACTTAACCACTGCTGTTGATGATGATGATGATGATGATGATGATGATGATGATGATTAGCGATGGACCGATCAGCGTAAACGTTCAAATGATGAAGAAGCCAATAAATAAATTTCCTCTGAATCTGCACTGTCAGCAGGCAAATTCTGATTTAATCTGCTGTTAATGGACGTATGGATTTCTGATCTGAAGGTGTGCTGAATATGAAATACCCTTAGATTATATTCAGGCAGTGAAGATTCCAGCCTTCTGTGAACCTTAAGAACAATTGAAACATGAATGAGTGTTTTCACTGTCGCACACTGGGGTCGCCTCTAATGTATTCATTGGTTAAGTTGTTTTTTTCTTTAATTCAATTCATAATAACTATTGTTACAGTTACTGTGGGCTCATGTAAATGCTAAAGTGTTGGTGATTAAGTATCGTTTTGTATCGAGGATCGTGATACTACACTTGGTATCAGTATCGAAATTAAAAATCTGGTATTGTGACGACCGCAGTGTGCACTGAGCCTCTCGCAGCGCTACTGTTCACAGTGTTATCTGTTTTGCTGCAGGGGTTAAATGTGACCCAGTGTTGGTGGAATTCATTGGAAAGCATCACTGCAGTTCCTCTTTCGTTCTTTCTTTCTTTCTTTCTTTCTTTCTGTCTTTCTTTCTTTCTTTCTGTCTTTCTTTCTGTCTTTCTTTCTCCCTCCTGCAGCGAACAAAGGCAGCAGCTTCTCCTCTTCACCTTCCCCACTAAAAAGCCAGTGTGATGATTTGTCAGGCCTGGCTCCTTTAGCTTTAGCTTTGATGGGGAGTCTTTGGTTCTCTGGCTACTGTACTCAGGTCAGCCCTCGTATGCACACATGCACCTGACACACACACACACACCCTTTTTTGGTTCTGTGCTCCTTCTGAGCTCCGTTCCCACGAGTGAGCTGCTGAACTGTGAGGTGTGTGCGTGTGTGAGCTGATGACTCAATCTGGAGAAGTTGCTCATGGCTAGCAGTGGTCTGTATGGATTAGCTGTGTTGAGTCGTTGTCTGGGAGTGATGTGGAGGAGAGACACACACTCCCTCCGCTGGTCTCACACTGAGCTCACAATATATTAGAAACTCCGACCTTGTGCATACCAGCCTTGTGATGCAGCGAACTGTACAGAACTGTACAACACGCGGGTCCCCTAGTTTCAGCTTCTCACTGATAGCCTGTTAACATACAGCACACAAAATCATACTTTAATTTGATGGCGTCCTATTGGCTAATTAACCTGGTCTGGTGCACTACACATACGTGATTGGGTGTCTGTTGGCTGGTATTGTTTTTAACCCATAAGATTGAATTCACAGAGAGTTACAACAAACTGCCAGTTCCTAACTAAACCGCAGGACTGGACTGCTGGCCAGGTTAGTTATTTATCAGAAGTAGACCGATCAGCGTTTTTGAGGCCGATTCCGGTCGCCGATCAATTTTCAACGTGACCGGCCGATAGCCGATACCGATCGAGGGCGGGGCTATATGCCACAGCAGGGCTACATGTAGTTATTAGCGCAAGCAAGTCATGAAACATGATCTAAACTGGTTTATTACCATTTTTAATGAGCTCTTGTGAAACAACATAATATTTAAACAAAATTATCAATAAATAAACAGTAAATTAAACAAATATCCCCAAAACTGCAATCATTACATTTCAATTTAAAATGAAAAAGCTAATTAAATAAATGCATCAAAGCTGCAGTCATTAAAAGCAGACTTTGGGTTATTTTAAACATAAAACTAAACTCATTAAATCTTGAATTGTTGCTGCTGTACTGTTCGTACCGGTCAGACAGGCTATGTTGACCCGTCCTCTAGTTTTGTCAGTTTTACCTGATGGTGTGGAAGGCGCTGATTTTAGTTTCAAAATATCGAATATCGGGATATTATGTTTAGTGATACTGTATCGATTCTCAAAAACACGGTATCAATATACAGATTCCTGGCAGACAGTGAATCATTGTGTGTTGTGTTTAAATCTCTAACCACTAGATGGCAGTGTTGTAATCCATTTTCAGCTCCACTCCTACATCAACAAGCAGCACAAGGATGCGATGCTATAGTAAACATTGGCAAACCTGTTAATATAGTGGTGTGTTTTAATAGTATGATTTGAAAAATCGCAATATATCACTTTACTTGCAGTATCACAATTTATCACTTTATCACAGTATATCGTGATAAATTGAATCGTGACCGCTATATCACAATACATATTGTATCGCCAGGTTCTTTCCAAAACATTACAAAATCTCTAATCATTACAAAAATAAAAACCCGTCTGCGGGCAGCCCCATGTTACTGGTGCAGGGGAACATGCTGTGGTCGCACCCCAACCTGAAACCTTTAGAACTGATTGGACGGAATATGATCATTTATAGCAAACAGTGGGGTTTGTAAAGACGGGGTTTCACTTTTCTAGTTCCCGGCCATAGACATAAACCAGAGCGGATGTTTTACTCCTTAGCTCCGGCGCTAAAGCTAACTGCTCTAGTGTAATACAAACATTAACATGTTATTGTTACACAGCGAGTCTCACCGGAGCAGCCAGAGCTTCCCAGATAGTAGTCAGCTTCTAGCACTCGAGCCAAATGTAACTCTTTCAGACATTGTATGAATGTATTCAGTTCCTTCAGCAGCAATCTTGATTTAGCTTAATGAAGTACTGATAGATAGATAGATAGATAGATAGATATATACATTCATTCATTCATTCATTCATTCATTCATTCATTCATTCATTCATTCATTCATTCATTATTGATCCCAAAGGCAACGCGGCAAGATACTCAGCAGTTAAAGCAGCTATTACATGGGAACTGTAAATAACACTGGGATGTTTATATTGGTGTAAGACAATAACGTAATGTCGGAATTCACGATATTACTTTTGTGATACCGGATTCTCAAAAACACAGTATTGATTATACATTAACAGTTTACATGCAAAGATTCCTGTTAGTTGTGTGTTGTGTTTACACCACTAGAGGGCAGTGTTGTAATCCATTTTCAGCTCCACTCCAACATAAACAAGCAGCACAAGGGTGCAATGCTGTTGTAAACATTAACAAGCCTGTGCATATAGTGTTATGTTTTATAGTAGGATTTTATAATTCAGATTATATCACCACCAGTTTCGCAGTATATCACAATATATTGAATCATGACCGCTGTACCACGGTACATACTGTATCGCCAGGTTCTTGCCAATGCACAGCCCTGGTTGTTTCCAGAAGGAGAAGCTTGGAAAAGGTTAAATAAACATATGTAAAAGCACTGCATTAATACCATTTGATAATATCAAAATAATAATATTTGAGGCCGGCCCACGTCCTTTCCACCGATGCATAGTGTGGAAGGGAGGCATGCAGCAGCAGATGGGCTACAGTGGAGTAACTGGAATACAAAGAATACAAAGACAGCCCCTGTATGGTAGGTGTTTCTGCTTAGATGGCCAGTGAGTGTAGGTCTGTTGTGGGTGTACTTGGTGATAGAAGGCTAACTCTGTGTATAACCTCTGTAGCAGTAAGTCTCTGAGTGATGATCTCCATGTGATGTCCCAGCAATATGTTGAAATCCTTTTCTGAGTATGGCTGGCTTATTAATAAGAAACACTCTGGAGAAGAGGAGCACTCTGCCAAATGACAGCAACTTCCATTGTGTTCTCTGAACAAGCAAACCAATCTGCCAGTGTGCTGTGTTCTCTAACTGTTCTGAGAATGACAGCATTTCACAAAGCTCTATCTTTAACTGCATCACACGGCGGCGCCAAGCGCTGACTGGCGCATTTCAGCGCATCGCAAATCATATCACGGCGCAGCGCTGAAGAAAGAGTTCCTCACGGTGTGGATGTTTTTACACAGTAAACCTGGTCCAGTGTGCAAAAGAGCTGAAAAGAGGTCCAGACACGAGTATGGGGCTGCAACTAATGATGAATTTCTTAATCGATTAATCTACAGATAATTTTTTTGGGAATGACATATACAAGTCCTGCACAGTGGTCAGAGGGATTTTAAACCATTCTTCTTGCAGGACAGTGTTCAGGTCACTACGTGATGCTGGTGGAGAAAAACGTTTCCTGACTCGCTCCTCCAAAACACCCCAAAGTGGCTCAATAATATTTAGATCTGGTGACTGTGCAGGCCATGGGAGATGTTCAACTTCACATTCATGTTCATCAAACCATCTTTCACCAGTCTTGCTGTGTTTAATGGTACATGGTCATCCTGATACACGGCACCACCTTCAGGATACAATGTTTGAACCATTGGATGTACATGGTCCTCCAGAATGGTTCGGTAGTCCTTGGCAGTGATGCGCTCATCTAGCAGAAGTATTGGGCCAAAGGAATGCCATGATATGGCAGCCCAAACCATCACTGATCCACATCCACGTCTGGGTGGTACGCTTCTTTGGGGTTTCTCCACACCGTAACTCTCCTGGATGTGGGGAAGACAGTAAAGGTGGACTCATCAGAGAACAATAGATGTTTTATTGTCCACAGCCCAAGATTTGCGCTCCTTGCTCCATCGAAACCGACGTTTGGCACTGACACGAGTGACCAAAGGTTTGGCTATAGCAGCCCGGCCGTGTATGTTGACCCTGTGGAGCTCCTGACGGACAGTTCTGGTGGAAACAAGAGAGCTGAGGTGCACATTGATTGTTTATAGCTGCAGCTCAGGCTCTGGATAAATACATGCTTTCAGTAGGCGCGTCTATCGTCGCGACACATCAACGCACATTACGTCAACGCGATGACCCAGAACTAAACGAGTAGATGTTCCTCAGAGTCTCCAGCACTGCTAGTCCTACATCTTAAACCTAAAGGCTCATTTATACTCACTCTACACGCGGAAATGTCTGCATACGCTTCAAGTGATGTAGCCGTCACTGCCCACGTACTTGCCTGCGTCAGCTCCGTTGACATGGTTCTTGAGCAACACATGCAGTAGTGGGCAGTTCAGAGTAAATCAAACATGGCGATGGTAGTGGTTGCGTCTTGCCCCTAGGGGCAGTCTTGACCACACTGCTCCTACGTTCTGCAGCTGTATTGCTCCGTCCCATCCGTATCCGTAAGCTTTCCGAAAACATGGAAGTTACACAAGAAATGAACGCAGAGTTCGGACAGAGAGCTCCAAGCGTATCCATATTTAACGTTGAGCATAAATGAGCCTTGACGATTCGGTTCTGTAAGGTCTAGGTTATAATCCTACACGTGTTAAAGGGGGTCTCTAACGTTTCTGCTCTGTTGTTTCCTCTTTTATATTCAAAGGCATGTAAATGATGTAAGCTTGAAGTTGTAGATCAGCGTTGGGCCTGTATTTCACTGCACAGATTAGCTACTGTATGTTCACCGAGCACTTCGCTTAATCCAGAACGAATCCCTCCCCGCGGCCGAGGAGTGGTTAAGAGTAAGAAGTAGGGCACTGGCAGGTGAGACGAGCTAGCAGCAAACGACTTAATCCATGTAGCAGCTCTCGGCCCTCAGACACTGCGAGCCATGCTGGGCTCTTTCACACTCTGCGGGGAGGAGAGACATAACAAGAGAGCTCTTCTTAACCTTTTGAGCCTCGCTTCTGCCTTGTACCTCTGTATCTCTTCTACCTGTTCACCTGGGATTTCTGCTGTGTGCCGGCCCGGGGCGACCCGACTGAAGCCAGCAGAAACCGTCCAATTAGCTGAAGGAAAGCTTCAGCCAAAATTAAAAAAGACCATTGATGCGTCTGTTGTGAATGGACTTTTACAGTGAATCACCAAGAACTAGACCTCCAGTAAATCTCTCTGCTGGTTCTTCACTAGGGGTGTAAGAAAATATCAAAAATATCGAATATCAGGATATTATATTTTGTGATATCGATTCTCAAAAACACAGTATCGATACACAGATTCCTGACAGACAGTGAATCATTTTGTATTGTGTTTAAACCTCTGACCACTAGATGGCAGAGCTGTAATCCGTTTTCAGCTCCACTCCAACATTAACAAGCAGCACAAGGGCGCAATGCTATTGTAAGCATTGACAAACCTGTTCATATAGTGGTGTGTTTTAATAGTAGTATTAGAAAATTTGCTGTATCGCAATACAGTATATTGCAATATATTGAATCGTGACCGTTGTATTACGATACGTATCCTGTAGTATCGTCAGGTTCTTGCCAAATACACAGCCCTATTTTCCACAGCGTGTCCAAAAGTTTGTAGACACCTGCTCATTCCTCGTGTCTTCCGATATCAGGATATTTGATGAGGATTTTCTACCTTTTCACTGCAGTAACTGTCTTCGCT
>CM038705.1:44503621-44513621 GCA_021613375.1 Megaleporinus macrocephalus
ACAGTAGACCCTACAGCCTCATCCAGGAAATGTAGTGTTTAGTCTAGGGCTGTGATTATCAGATGAATCTAGTAATCTAGTAATCCACTGATTAGCACCATCAGTAACTACAACATCAACCTTCACACTAACAGACTCCTCAGACCATGTGCCTGATGGAGGAGGTGGGTGATACAGCAAAATACAGAATATCACAATATTGAAATAGTGATTTTCTATCTATTTTTTTTTTTTTTTTGCTTTATTTTTAATCGTTCAAGTATATTAAGTAATGAGAGTGATTGACAGCCCAGGTTCAATCAGACTTCACCCTTTTTTACACTCCGAGGTTGTTTAAGTTGAGAGAGAGTGAAAGCGCTTCATTTGCATGCCATTTGTTGTTAGACATGATTTACTAAATGTGTTTCATGGCGACGGTGTCTGGCATTTGAGGGAGCCTTTTATTTAAGCCTCTTTTTGAAGCATTAAATAAACACACTTAAAACACCTGCAGCACTTTAATCCAGGACTTGGCTCTGCGTTAGCACCCAGGAAGCCTGCTCCGAATACAAACTCTGAGAGAAGGAGAAGACGAGCGATTTCCATTGCGCCATTAGAGGAACTATGTGTGTTTGGAAGCTGAAAAGGGTTCGGTCTTCTTTCCTGCCGGTTCCTCAGCATGAGGAAGTTAAGACTGAACTGGGTGTGGCTCTGGACACAAACTTTTAAACTAGTTTTCCACACCTATAGCTTCTCAGTGTGAGACTGCTTCCTCTCGAATGGACCAAATAGCAATAATTCAAACTTGGCCAACCTCATCAACCCTTAACCCACAGTTCAGTTATTGAAGGTCTATTGATTATTCAGTAACTACAGTTTAACTATTGAAGTTTGAGCCGCTGAAGGCCCACAATAGAGATATAAAAGTTAGAGCTGTTAAAGTTAATAATTAAGAATTGATGCCATAAATTATTAAAGGGTTGAACACCTTTAGCTATCTCCGACTGAAGCCTAGCTGCTGGTGTGCTGTATATTGCAACTAGAGATGGACCGATCAGCGTTTTTGAGGCCGATTTCAATCGCCAATCACCTGACAGCGCGATCGGCCGATAGCTTATACCGATCGAGGGCGGGGCTATATGCCACAGCAGGGCTACATGTACTTATTAGCGCAGGCAAGTCATGAAACATGGTCTAAACTGGTTTATTACCATTTTAACATGTTTTTATGTAAAACATCTTAATGTTTTTAACAAAATTAACAGTAAATAAACAAAGTACATCAAACGAATATTCCCAAAACTGCTATTAATAAGTTTAGAAATTTAATTTAAAAGGAAAAAAGCAAATTAAATACTGTCATGGGTTATTTTAAACAAAAATCTGTTATCATTAAATGTAGATCTTGAATTGCTGCTGCTGTTCTGTTTGTACCGGTCAGATCTGGTCTGTATGGTGTTCTGGGTTGTTTGTTTTGTGCTAGCTGAGCGTGCTAGCTCTGCTGTTTGCTGATACTCACTGTATTCAGCTGGGTGGTGTACTGTTAAGTGTCGTATCAGATTAGTAGTGGTAAATGTCTTTGTCTTGGTTTTCCAACGAGGCATGTTGATTTTACAAATTTTAAAAATATCCTGGATGAGTCTGCATCACATACGGTAAAACACTGCTAGATGGACGATGTTTTCTATCTAGTACATGCCGTGAACGCCATAAACTGTTCTCGCGAGGCCGCTGCTTTGGTCAGTCTGTACAAAATGAAAGAGTATGTATTTTCACCTAGTGGTTCAGATAGGAATTGCAGGGACCTGGCTGCTAGGGCTATGAAACACTAGCTTCTAATACAGAAATTAGGCTCATTTGTTTAACGTCATCGATCAGCTCTCGGGATCGGTTAAATTGGAGAAATGTCGGCCCATCACGATCACGTATTTTAAAAATCAGCAGATACCAATACGTCGCTGATCGATCCTTCCATCTCTAATTGCAATGACTTGTGATTGTAGTCCAGATGTTAAATGGCTTTTAAAGCACCTTCAGCAGACCATGCTGGACAGTGCTGTGGATATATCAATGAGCAGCGAACTAACAAAAGTCTGCAAACTGTTTGAATGAATGAGCATGAGAAGCTAGCGTCGACTGTATATACACCAGATGGCCAAAAGTATATGGACACCCCTCCTAATTACTGAGTTCCAGTATTTTAGCCACACTTATAGCTAAACTGTGGAAGAATCCAATCCCTGTGATTACTGTAGACAAACACTGGCAGTACAACGGGGGGCACTGAAGAGCTCAGTGACTTGACTCGGTTATAGGATGCCTCTTTTGCCACAAGCCAGTGTGTGAAACTTCTGTTCTGCTAGATCTACTCTGGTCAACTATAAGTGCTGATGTTGGGAAGTGATGTGTCTAGGTGCGACAACATCTCACCCACAAAGCGGTAGACCACTCACCAATTCACAGAGCCGGGCTGCTGAGATCCGAAGAGCATAGCGAGTCAGAATCACCTACCCTGTGCGGTGATGGGTTCTAAAGCAGCTGCACACACGCCTTTAAGATCACTATGTACAATACCAGGCGTAGGCTGGACTGGCATAGAGCGCTGCCACTCAACTCTGGAGCAGTGAAAACGTGTTCTCTGGAGTGATGAATCACGTTTCACTATCTGATAGTCTGACGGATGAATCTGATTCGGGGCGTCCTGGGAAAACACCACCTACCAGAACGAATAGTGCGAACAGTAAAGTTTGGTGGACTGCTTATGGTCTGAGGTTGTTTTTCATGGTTTGGGCCTGTATTTCCAGTAAAAGGTGGTGTTAATGATGGATGTGCTGTGATGAGGTTGCTCTGGACAAGCTCCAGCGTCATGCCTACAGCCCTGACCACAACAATGGGATGTCCAACTAGCTTGTATAGGTGTGATAGTCGTATGGCAAATTTGTTCAATAAGATTTGACCCGACAGAAACAAAGACCCTAAGCTTTTTCCTCACGTTCCCTCTACCCTCTCCTCAGTCTGTCACTTCCCTCCTACACGGATCTGGGCTCCATCTTTTATTTATCACTCTCTCACTCTCTCCTCCTCGCCTCTACGGAGTTCTCCTCAGTGGAGTGATCCCATGCTCCTTTGAGCCTCGAGTGGCTCTCCCACACAAAAAGATGCTGCTTCAAAAGACCTTCAGCACAATGGCCTGGCCTCTCTCTCCTGCTCTCAGCCATTCTGCTTTAGTGTCTCCCACGCCTCATCATGCCTGTCATTTCATTAACAAAGCACATTAACCCCACTGCTACACACACACACACACACACACACACACACACTGGGTGCTGGGTGAGAGGGGTGTGTAGCGTAAAGGTGGAATAGATAACTTGACTGTAAATGATAGTAGCAGCCACAGTGCTTAGAGTCATACACACAACCTGCAGTCGGACAGTTCATTATGTTTTAATTGGACAGATCTGTGTTGCAGTTTTATGATGTCACTGATAGAGATTGGATCGATCGGCTATGTATCGGTATCGGCCGATATTTCTCCAACTTAGCCGATCTCGAGAGTTGATCGATGGTGTTAAACAAATGAGCCTAATTGCTGTATTTCCCTCCGTGAAACCCTCTCCGGCCAGCTCCCTGCAATTCCTATCTGAACCACTAGGTGGAAATACATGCCCTTTCATTTTCGATAGACTGACTAAAGCGGCGGCCTCGCGAGAACAGTTTATGGTGTTTACTGCATGTGCTAGACAGAAAACATCGTCCGTCTGGCAGTATTTTACCGAATGTGACTCAGACTCATCCAGGACGTTCTGTAAAATGAGTAAAATCAGCATGTCCCGTGGGAACCAAAGATATTTAACACTACTAATCTGATACGACACTAAGAGAACACCACGCAGCTGAACACAGTGAGTACCAGCAAACAGCACAAAACAAACAACCCAGAACACCATACAGACCAGATCTGACCGGTACGAACAGAACAGCAGCAACAATTCAATATTCTACATTTAATGATTACAGTTTTAGTTTAAAATAAGAGTCTGTGTTTAATGACTGCAGTTTTTACTGTATTTATTTAATTAGCTTTTTTAGTTTTAAATTAAGGGTCTAAGTTGAATGATTGCAGTTTTGGGGATATTTGTTTGATTTACTTTGTTTATTTACTGTTAATTTTGTTAAAAATATTATGCTGTTTCACATGAGCTAATAACCCAGTTTAGACCATGTTTCATGACTTGCTTGTGCTAATAACTACATGTAGCCCTGCTGTGGCATATAGCCCCGCCCTCGATCGGTATCGGCTATCGGCCATCGGCCAATCACACTGAAAGGTGACCGGTGATCAGAATCAGCCTCAACGACACTGATCGGTCCATCTCTAGTCACTAACATGAGGAACTGTATTATATGCAACTGCTGCACCTGCTCAATGCTGCAGCTCCATTATGTGTGATTCATTATGCTGAAGAGCAGAGCTGGAAGATTTCATCTTCTTGTATATTAAAAATTAGATTTTTTGAAGGTGGGCGGTTTTTCAAGCCTCCGCCGTGTAAGAGCTGCCGTGTCGGCCAGATTATCACCAACGTTTCAAATGGGGTGTTTGTAAAGTCCCTGTAGCTCTGCCGGGTTGCCTTTTTCAAGTTCATCCACAGAATTGTCCTTGGGCCAAAATCTGGACTGTAGAGCCGCTGCTGGACGTTAGTACTGCTGCTAAGCTGGACGCTTGAGGTCGTGTTCATGCTGAAAAACAAATCTTCACTTGAGGCTCATGTTTCTTGCTGGCGTGTAGTTTGCTGTATTCATTCTACTCTCCATGTTCACAAGCCTTCCAGGGCCTGCTGCAGAGACGCACCACCACCGTTCTTCACAGTGGGGGCCAGTGTGTTTCTGATTTGCAGTAGTTTTCAGTCTGTGCAGGTTGTAGACCTTCATAGCTGGGTGGTCTGACAATTTCAAAATGTTTCACTATTAATAAATAAGCAGTTGCTTCTTACTTGCAACAGCAAAGTGGTTCATCGTGGAACTTGCACATTGCAAAGCAATCCATCCGCAACTACATTGTTCCACAGTATGTTATTCTCAACGTCAGTTTTCAAAATATCAGTTTTGTTCCAACTTCAGATTTTCTGATGTTTGTTTGCTTGGATGTATGGTTTAAAAATAATAAATGGAATGAAAAATAAATGGAATGAAAAAAAGGGCACAATCTACTGTACTTCATCCCTCGTTCCTCCCATAGACTCCCATTAATTTTCAATAATCAATAACGCTCAACAAACCCAAAGAGAACCACCCAGTAAACTCCCTAAACGCCATGGCAACATCCTAGCAATAACTTAACAAGCACCTGGGAAACCATAGCAACAGCCTAGCAACAGCCTAGCAACCGTTCCCAAGCTGCTTTACCATTCTAGTTTGATTTGCGATTTTAAATAACGCTAATTTAAAACTCATTGGCTCGTTTATATTGTGACAGCTCTGCTATTGGCCGGGTCGGCTGTAAACGGATCAGAATCTGTAAAGCGTACACTTCATCTCACTTCCTCTTTTTTAATCGAAGCTGTGAAGTGGACAAAATAACATAAACATCTGATATGGAGATGAAGATAAAGAATAAGAAATTACGACATGGGCTCTCGTGTAGCGTTGCAGTTTCCCTTCTCTGTATATTGTGGTGATTTTTTTATTGTTGTTTTTTGAAAGGAAAAGCCTGCGTTTCCTCTATTTCCACTGTTCTCCTCTCGTTGGGGTGTGCCTCCATCCGTTCCCTTCCTGCCCCAGGCTGATGACCTCATGGTTCAGCGTGTGCACTTGTGTGAAAGTGTGTGTTTCTCTCCGTGGCCAGGGTAAAGAAATCTCTGAGATTACACAATCAGTGCAAACAGATGAATTGTTCACTGACCAGTGACCTGCTGCAGTTGTTCAGTGACCTTCAGGTTATACTGAAGCATTCAGGGTCTGGCGGAAAGTTAGGGAAGCCTAGCTTTTCAGTGAGCAGCAACTTATTTAAGACTAACCAGGTTCATTCTGAGGACTGTGTTCTTCTTGTGGGGATCTCAGCATCATTGGGCCAATAGGATGTTCATATATTCAGTAGTTTGAAAAAGCCAACCTTTGGAAGGGGGCTCATAAGGTTTGGGTGAACTATGGTGAATGTATTTGCCTCTCCTTTAACTTGAGATTTACTGTATTACCTCATTCATTGGAGACAGTAACCTTCTCCTGACGACATGCTCCACCCGGTGTTCATAATGTGTAACTACACTTCAGCTGGAGTCAGTCCACAGCTCTCCGTCTCCTACTTTAATCCCCTAATGGCTCTCCTCACCTCATAACTCTGCATACAGCACCAGAAGTCAATACTTTGGCTCCCGGTTGACCAGTGTTTCCCTACTTTTGCTTAAACAAATCAATGTGGTCCTGACCGCAGATGTCTTGGATGCAGTTTTTGAATTAAGAAATTAGATTAAAGACTTTTTATTCTGCGTGTGGTAGTTTGTTTCTGGTACGTAATGTATTATGGTCAGATACTTTGTCTTTATGTCCTTTAACTACCTAAAATATGTCCAAGCTACAAGGTGGTCGTAGTAAAATGAGTCAGCATGTGTTTTTTAAAGAAGCTCTGCATTGCATTTATTGTTGGATGCACTGCAGTACACCATATGTATCCAGACACCTCTTCTCCAGGGTGAGTTTAGCTCAATAAGGTTGCCCATTGACACAGGTGTGCAGGTGTGCATACATAGTTTATAGAATTCCCATAGAAAAGCAGGGGCAATAGAATGGCACCCTCGTCCCAAACGAACCTCTCCTTTAAACAAATAGCAAAATACATTAATTACAAAAGCACAACAGCTACTAAACTCACAACTGCTAGAACATTTTTGTGCACTGAAAGTCTGAGAGACCTCAGTATTACTTCAACAGCTTTTCCTAGAAAGCCTTTAATAAATAAACACAAGAACAGTTTTTATTTAATTATCTTATTTGTGGTATATTATTCTCCTCTTTTCTTTTTGTTATTATTATTTTCTGCTGGATATTCGCCGCGTAACTCGTCCTGCAGTATTCAAGACATCACCTCCGTTCCAACTCCAGGTTGTGTGGTCTGATTGTGTGATTCAGGCTTGCATTGGATGCACAGATTTTTTTTCCCATAGAGAATGAATGGGATGAGAATTTACACACTGATTTAAAATACTTGTGCTCCACCGACAGACACTGTTTTGCATACACTGACTCAGGGCTGACCCCCGACTGCAGTGTTGGTTTGACCCTCACTCGTCTGTTTGTCGTTTTATGTATCCCTATTTTTCCCCCCCATAGTATACGGCTGGGCGATACGGGGAAAAAAATGTTATCACAATATGTTTTATATCAGTCGATATCGATATATATCGCGATATAAATCAAATCACTAATTCCTTTTTACTTTAAGTGAGAAGTGAAAATATCAAAATAAAAAAAATTGCTAAATTGTTATTATGTATTAGTATGAACTGTACTCTCACAGACACTGTGTTAAGCAGGCTGTTGCTGGCTCGTTCGGGCTGAGGAAAGGAATTTATGTTCACTCACAGCGGTGAGTCGACTCTCTGTCGGCTCTAATGGGGAGTTGGTTTAGCGATTCTGTTTTCGGTAGAAAATAAAGTTTCCCTCCTCAGGATTTTTGGCGAGCTTTAGTCGCCCAGCTGGTTAACAGTAGTAACACTAGCATGATTGAATCCCTCATTGGAAGCTCATATTGTGATGAAAAGATAAAAGTGTGATTCCTCATGCAGCCTTATATGAGCCTAAGACCATCATGCCCAATGCCGTGTGCCAGCTAGAGAGATAAAAAGCCCCCAGCAGTGGGCTGTGAGCGGAACTGGAGTGATGGAGCTTCCTTCAGTTCCTTTGGGATGAGTTGAAGTGATCCAGAACCATCATCACTACCTAAACTCACTAATGCTTCCGCAAACGCAGATCCTCACAGCAATGTTCCAGCATGCAAAGCGTTCTCAGAGAAGTAGAGGCTGTTACTGAAGCAAGATCTTCTGATCTCAGAGGAAAATGAACAGATGTCTACAAACATTTAGGCACTCAGTGTAGATACACAGTTATATGCTACGTATATTCACAGGTGCATTGTGATGAAGACAGCTTTTAGTGGTGCTGGATGATGTAAGGTACTGAGTTAATTCAGACCAATTTATGAAAAGCCGTCAGTGCTGGGTGGTATGTGGGTTATTGTTTCCGTTATTGGTCTTTATTCCATAGTCCTTTGTTCTTGTCCTTCTGAAATCAGGTCTGGTGAAGCGTATTCAGACGGCTCGTTATGGAATAATTTAATAGGATGTATTATTAGAGTGAAGTGCCAGAAAACAATCGCAAATTATGCTCAGCTCTGTACAGAAGAAGATCACATCAAAGCCTGAAGGAACGTCTGTTCGTGCGGCGGTCATCTTCACAGCACCTCCAGGCAGTTATTTCCAGCCATACAAGACCAGACTTTTATCTCTGTGGATGGAGAGAGACCAAAATACTCTAAACTGATGGTCACATATTTGGAATTGTTAAAATCTGTTAGGGTGGGTAGTAGTGTTGTCACGATACCAAACCTAGGACTTTCAGTACGATACCTGCCTAAATATCTCAATACCGATACTGAACCGATACAAAACTAAAACATCAGGAAAAGTAAAGGAGTACCAGATGGTCGAACATAGAACATTTCATTTCTTAATTATTTTTTTTTTAATAAACAGAAAAGATAAGGAATGTAATGTTTGGCTAGTGACTGAAGGAACGAGATCATGGATATAAGCTGCTGAAATGAGTTTTCTCCGTGCGGTGTCGGGTCTCACCCTTAGAGATTGGGTGAGGAGTTCGGTTATACGGGGGTGGCTCAGAGTCGAGCCGCTACTCCTCCACGTTGAGAGGAACCAGCTGAGCTGAGGTGGTTTGGGCATCTGGTTAGAATGCCTCCTGGACGCCTCCCTGTGGAGACCCCAGGGAAGACCCAGGACACGCTAGAAGGATTATATCTCTCGGCTGGCCTGGGAACGCCTGGGTATCCCCCCGGAGGAGCTAGAGGAGGTGGCTGGGGAGGGAGAAGTCTGGGTTTCTCTGCTTAGACTGCTGCCCCCGCGACCCGGATTCCTGGAGAGGCGATGGATGGATGGATGGATGGATGGATGGATGGATGGATGGATGGATGGATGGATGGATGGATGGATGGATGGATGGATGGATGGATGGGAGATGGGATTGGAATGGATGGATGGATGGATGGATGGATGGATGGATGGATGGATGGATGGATGGATGGATGGATGGATGGATGGATGGATGGATGGATGGATGGATGGATGGATGGATGGATGTTTATTCAGTGTTTATTCAGCAGTAACAGTTAAACAGTTATCACCACCTGAACTGCTTCATGAAAAAGACGGACACAAGAAGACTCGCGCTCCTCTGACTCAAGCTTGATGTAACTGTTCTAGCTGTATCATATTCACCAACCTGACCTTCTTTAAATTCCTTAAACAAGTCAAGTCAATTTTATTTATATAGCGCTTTTTACAACGATGTTGTCTCAAAGCAGCTTTACAGAGTTTTGAAAACAGTTATAACACATATCCCCCAGTGAGCAAGCCAGAGGCGACAGTGGCAAGAACACCTCCCTCAGACTGGAGGAAGAAACCTCGGGAGGAACCAGACTCACAAGGGGAGACCCATCCTCCTCAGATCAAACAGTATTTACAGTTTAAACTAAATACCAAAGAAAAGAGTCTCTGTTTGAAATCTGATAGCAAAGCGTTTAGAAGCTGCACAGATAGAGGGCAGTCTCTGACTGAGGCAGTCTCTTGCTGAGGCAGGTCTTTATGTTAAGTGGGGCGTGAGCTAAAACAGTCCCATCCTATCTCAGTGCTGGGTGCAACTGGGATGGCACAGTGATGTAACTGAGGGTGTAGCAGTAAATGGACAGGTGAGCTGGCTGGTGATGGGGGGGTGATGGCCCGATGATCATTCCTTCAAC
>CM038705.1:44518621-44525887 GCA_021613375.1 Megaleporinus macrocephalus
GCTTACAGTGCATCATGGCGGAGCCACTATACGTTTTGTCAGCCCACTGTTGTAGTTTGCAAGGTGCTGGTTAACCCACTGCACTATTATCCCCTAGCTCACCGGTTGGACAGGCTAGTGGGCCTGGTAGACGGAGCCAAGCTGCGCTGTGAGCTCTGCAGTGCTCTGTGAGGAAAACAGCTTGTGGCCCCAGTTGGAATAGGACAGCTAGTGGCCCCAGTTAGAACAGGACAGCTAGTGGCCCCAGTTAGAACAGGACAGCTAATGGCCCCAGTTAGAACAGGACATCTAATGGCCCCAGTTAGAACAGGACAGCTAGTGGCCCCAGTTAGAACAGGACAGCTAATGGCCCCAGTTAGAACAGGACAGCTAATGGCCCCAGTTAGAACAGGACAGCTAATGGCCCCAGTTAGAACAGGACAGCTAGTGGCCCCAGTTAGAACAGGACAGCTAGTGGCCCCAGTTAGAACAGGACAGCTAGTGGCCCCAGTTAGAACAGGACAGCTAGTGGCCCAGTTAGAACAGGACAGCTAGTGGCCCCAGTTAGAACAGGACAGCTAGTGGCGCAGTTAGAACAGGACAGCTAGTGGCCCCAGTTAGAACAGGACAGCTAGTGGCCCCAGTTAGAACAGGACAGCTAGTGGCCCCAGTTAGAACAGGACAGCTAGTGGCCCCAGTTAGAACAGGACAGCTAGTGGCCCCAGTTGGAGCATGACGCGCTGCATAGGGAGAATAATCTACTGTACTACAAAACAGATTTGTAGTACAGTAGATCTTCTAAACAACTTTTTATTCATTACTAATATTGGTTTTCGTTGGTCACTGAAGCCCCGCCGCCCAACAAAACGGGCACTGAGGACAGTGTTGTAATTATGTGAGCACAATTTGAGCTGGATTTCACAGAGAACACCCTGGTAACACCCTTATACGTCCACCTGTAGGGAGAGTGCACACAGTACTTAGTCATCTGCCTTCATAGACAGTTTAATTAAAACTAGGGATGTAACGATGCATCACAAGACACTTAATAAAGGATGCGAATACGCCACGACTGAAATCCATTGAGATGTAAAATGAATCGATAGCCTTTTGAAACAGCAGAGGGCGCTGACGCCGTCTACCTCACTTGTCTGATGCCTGTACATCACGTTAGTTGAATGTACGGCGTCACATCAGGGTCAAAATTAGGGCGCGCAAAAACACGAGGTGAGAAATATAAACATGAAACTCACGAGCGCAGAAACTGTCTTTCTTCATTAACGCGCTCAAACAGTCTTTCTTTACGTCCTTTACTGTGTTTTTCTCTCTCGACGTGATATTTTTCCTCGTGTGCCAACTTCACAACCGTCAGCTGCTCTCCGCGCTCGTGTATTCCGAGGTGGGCGGGTTTGACAGTTTGGGGGGCGGGGCATGGGCCAAACGCTATTGGCTGATGGAACCTGGTTTCACTACGACCAGCCTCTCACACTACAACAAACATGGTGGAAGAGGAGCCGACCGGAAAGATAGATTAAAACTTTATTTTTTATTTCACTTAATAAAGATTTTATAGTGTAATCACTTCTTGTGAGTCTGTATTCACTTCGGTTTACTTTGATAAAGATTAGATAAGCAGGGTACAGCATTTTGTTGTAGATAATTAATAATAAAAGGAAACTTTGTGGGTCATAATTTGTGTTCAGTTTGATTTGTTAAAAAAAATATTATTAATATTGTGAGGCCAGCATCATGAATCTCACTGCATTGTGAGTAGAGTGTCTCGTTACATCTCTAATTAGAAGTATGGAGAATTCTCAACCTCTGAATAGAAAACTGAAACCTGAAACCGTGTGTATCTTTGCACCCTTCAATTAAACCCATTGTTTTGATGATATTATAAGAATAAGAAAACCAAACTTCAACCCCGTCAGTGATGTTTTATCCTGATTACAACGTGGTACCATATTGTGCAGCCCTAATAGTAGCCTTAGAATCTGGGAAAGCTTCTGGAAATTGCTACTGGGAATACTTTAACATGACTTTAGCTGACATAGCTAGAGCTGAAAGTTCACCGTTCCGTTAAGAATCCACTCCGTTTCTTGCCTTGCAGTTGCTCCGCCCAACAAGAAAGGTATGTCCACGCTGAGTGTGTCCAGGAGCCTCGTAGTGTGTGTAGCAGACAGAGCTGTGCTTTGCATTAGCTGTTACGTCCAGAACATGTTTTCTTTCAAGAAATCTTATGTCACCAGTCATGATTACAGCATTATTGATTAGTAATTATTTCAATAAGCTTCATTATCAACACATTTGAAGTTGAACTGTTAGCTTTGAAATGAGGTATATCTAACGTTACGGCACTAAATAGGTTATGTTTATGGAATTACAGGTTCATGTGCTGAGGAGTTATGTATGTTGACATAAGAACATGTGTTGTGTGTCTGTGTGTATGTGTGTGTGTGGCAGTGTCACTCATACTGGCTCAAATCAGTAGCCTCAGCTGGAAGCAGAAATAGCTCATGCATGCTGCTGTAAGTGTTATTTGTGCTCAGTCACACTGGCTTGTTTAAGCTGAGACGCAGCGGGAGACATTACTGCTATCTGGACGATCTGTTCCTGACATAACGATGAATTATACACTGCCTGGCCAAAACAGTAGTCACACTAGGGCTGAGTATCACCACTGATTTCCCGGATCGATCCCGATTTACAAGGTACCAATTCGATTCGATTTCCGATTCAGTTCGATTCAATTCAATATCGATTCATTAAGGGATATTTCAGTTAAAATAATATGTTTTGTTTGAATATGAAAAGAGATTTTCAGAGAACTAATGTGGTAAACGTACAAGGAACACTCAACCTACCATTACTAAAAACAACCTACCATTACTAAAAACAACCTACCATTACTAAAAACAACCTACCATTACTAAACATTACTAAAAACAACCAACCATTACTAAAAACAACCTACCATTACTAAAAACAACCAACCATTACTAAAAACAACCAACCATTACTAAAAACAACCAACCATTACTAAAAACAACCTACCATTACTAAACATTACTAAAAACAACCAACCATTACTAAAAACAACCTACCATTACTAAAAACAACCAACCATTACTAAAAACAACCTACCATTACTAAAAACAACCTACCATTACTAAACATTACTAAAAACAACCAACCATTACTAAAAACAACCAACCATTACTAAAAACAACCTACCATTACTAAAAACAACCTACCATTACTAAAAACAACCTACCATTACTAAACATTACTAAAAACAACCAACCATTACTAAAAACAACCAAACATTACTAAAAACAACCAACCATTACTAAAAACAACATACCATTACTAAAAACAACCAACCATTACTAAAAACAACCAACCATTACTAAAAACAACCTACCATTACTAAAAACAACCAACCATTACTAAAAACAACCTACCATTACTAAAAACAACATACCATTACTAAAAACAACATACCATTACTAAAAACAACCAACCATTACTAAAAACAACCGACCATTACTAAAAACAACATACCATTACTAAAAACAACATACCATTACTAAAAACAACCGACCATTACTAAAAACAACATACCATTACTAAAAACAACATACCATTACTAAACATTACTAAAAACAACCTACCATTACTAAAAACAACCTACCATTACTAAACACAACCTACCATTACTAAACATTACTAAAAACAACCTACCATTACTAAAAACAACCTACCATTACTAAAAACAACCTACCATTACTAAAAACAACATACCATTACTAAAAACAACCTACCATTACTAAAAACAACCTACCATTACTAAAAACAACATACCATTACTAAAAACAACATACATTACTAAAAACAACATACATTACTAAAAACAACATACATTACTAAAAACAACATACATTACTAAAAACAACATACATTGCTAAAAACAACATACCATTACTAAAAACAACCTACCATTACTAAAAACAACATACATTGCTAAAAACATCATACCATTACTAAAAACAACCTACCATTACTAAAAACAACATACCATTACTAAAAACAACATACATTACTAAAAACAACCTACCATTACTAAAAACAACATACCATTACTAAAAACAACATACATTACTAAAAACAACCTACCATTACTAAAAACAACATACATTACTAAAAACAACATACATTACTAAAAACAACCTACCATTACTAAAAACAACATACATTGCTAAAAACAACATACCATTACTATAAACAACCTATCATTACTAAAAACATTAGTGTTTATAAGTTTATATCCACCGTATTTGGCCACACCCACTTTCAAGCTTGTGTTTCTTCCGCCTTTGTGTTAGAACTTCAGCTCAACTAACCAAACTAAATACAGTTACATGTGAGGAGACCAGAGAGACAGTAAGAATTTAGAATGGGACAACACTGTCTCCTCCAAGGTTATTAACACAGTGAGTGGATTATATAAAAAGGTGGTCTGAGGTTACCTATGGCAACGTTTTTAATTATTTTATACTCTCGGAAGGTGTAGACGGTTCAGTAATGAAAAACTATAAAAGTACTGGAGCGTATCAGTACCTGCACAGTGGGAAGGTGGGCGTGTCCTCCTACACACAGACGGTGAGTTTATATTTCTGAAAGCCAGTTAAACCCAAGTCCAGCCAGCTGCCCGAGCCACTCTGCGTGGGTGTTAGTTACAGTCCAGATAGCCTAGCGCGGTGGACACTGATCAGAAAACAGTTACTGAACTGATAGACTCACCAGCACCCGACACGTCTGCTTCCTCTGAGCTTCATAAGTGAGACATTTCTCTGGATAAGGATGATCTGGTGCTGGTTCTCTGGTGCTTCTCCAACACATCTCAAACACTTTCAGTGTGGGTTCGGTCAGGACTCTGTGGTCTGAAAATGATTCCTCATGCTCCCAGAGCCAATCTTTCATAATCTGAGACGGATGAATCTCTATTGTCGTGCTGGAATAGAGCCATCAGGGAAGAAGACGTCCATTGATGGGATAACCTGGTCAGTCAGTACATTCAGGTGGTCTGCTGACTTTATTATATTGCCACATAACGTTGCTGGACCTTGACCTGACCGACTGAAGCAACCCCAGATCATAACAGAGGCTTGTACAGTGGACACTATTCGTGATGAGTGTATCACCTCATTGGCTTCCCTTCTTTCCCTGACCCGCTCATCGCCTTGGAATAGGGTCAGTCGGGACCACATGACCTTTTCTGTTGCTCCAGAGTCCAGTTTTTATGCTCCCCAACAAATTGCAGACATTTTTCTGATCAGTCTCCCAATTATTAATATAAATCATTTATTACCCAGTCAAAGCCTCTTATGTATTGAGTCATTTAAATAAAAATAAATATTTTAAAATATTTTAAAAATATTTATTTATTTATTTATTCATTCATTTAGTGTATGTCTTTATCGCTGGCAAAAACTAAAATATGTACATTGTTGTCCATTGTTATTGGTCTACATCATTTAAACCCAGCAGCCTGTTCACATGGTGGGCAAATTCCATGATGAATGATTCAATGGAAATGCTCCAAAATAGCCTGGACACAATTCTGGTTCCATTAATTTAATTAAAGGCCATTTTGGAGATGTTTTTTACTGGACAGCGACGATATATATATCAATTCTGAGACAAATGATAAAATTATTATTACAAATTATTATGAGTAACCTAGAAGGGAACCAGCCTTGTGACCGGAAGGTTGCAGGTTTGATCCCATGAACCGAGAGGACACAACTGAAGTGCCCTTGAGGTACTCAAGGTACCTAAACCTTGGCTGCTCCCCGGGCGCTGTGGTAGGGCTGCCCACCACTTAGGGCAAGTGTCCTCACTGCCCCCTAGTGTGTGTGTATTTGTGAGTGTTGGGTTTAAATGCAGAGATCTTGAATTTCCCACCGGAATCAATAAAGTATCCGTTCCTCCATCCATCCATCCATCCATCTATTATAAATACACATGTACCAATAGTTCTGTAGATGCCATCCTTTCATCTAATTTCCAAATGGCGATTAAGTCATATGTAAAGTTGAGAACTATTGACTTGAATTTGCTTGAAATTGTCCTTTGTCGTCTGTTGCCAAGTAGGGGCTACAGGGTCACCAACTCCTATAACAAATGAGTGGATCCAAAAAAAATCCCATCTAACAGCTTAAAACTCATCCGTTTTTAAAACCGTGTTCAGATCTGAACCTCTCTCTTAAAGATGAAAGCTTTAGGTGTCTAGGTGTTTATCTGATGAGGACAGTGTTGGTGGTCCACCAGGTCTGCAGGTGGTTGTTAGTAGTCCTGTTTTCTCTGTATCGTTAACCCTTTTTTGAGCTCCAGGTTTGGAAACTGTGTGTTAGTTAGAGTTCTCCTCAGAAATGCCCCCTGATGGGTGAATAGCTTCTGCTTAATGTCCCTCATGACTGGAAATGTAATATAGGGTCTCTCTGATTGGCAACTGCATATCGTCAATGTCCATAGAAAAACGTGTGTCGCATTTCTGTCAATTTATTTTTTATTTTTCTATTTTATTTAAACACGACAGCTGCTCTTTACATCCTGGGAAAGTTTCATGATGAATGGACCAATAGAAATGCTCCAAAGTCACTTGGAATAAAACCTCTTCAGATTGACTTACATTGAAAGTAGAGATGGACCGATCAGCGTTGTTGAAGCCGGTTCTGATCGCAGATCACTTTTCAGCGCGATAGCCGATACCGATCGAGGGCGGGGCTATATGCCACAGCAAGTCATGAAACATGGTCTAAACTGGTTTATTACCATTTTTAATGATCTCATGTGAAACAGCATAATATTTTTAACAAAATTATCAGTAAATAAACAAATTAAACCAAACAAATATCTCCAAAACTGCAATCATTACATTTAGACATTTAAAATCTCCAGTCATTAAACGCAGTTATTTTAAACTAAATCTGTAATCATTAAAAGTAGATTTTGAATTGTTGCTGCTGTTCTGTTGGTACCGGTCAGATCTGGTCTGTATGGTGTTCTGGGTTGTTTGTTTTGTGTTAGCTGTGTGTGCTAGCTCTGCTGTTTGCTGATACTCACTGTGTTCAGCTGGGTGGTGTTCTATCAGATTAGTGTGGTAAATGTCTTTGGTTCCTACAAGACACACAGATTTTACTAATTTTACAAAACGCCCCGGATGAGTCTGAGTCACGTACAGTTTCAGCGCATACTTTTCTTGCGACGCCGCTGCTTCAGTCA